>CATIWM010251513.1:0-10904 GCA_949671775.1 Mallotus repandus
TGTCAGTATAATACTCGAGATATTCCAGAGTTGTAAGACTTCATTATTTTTTACATCGTAATGAATTCATGGATTTTTTTATTTTTGGTTCGAGCAAGACTTGCTAATGGTGATTTGAATTTGCAGATTAAATTGAACTACCCTTCAGAATTCCTCACAAGGGTGAAGGGTAAATACTGCTCAAGTGGTGTGACATTGATGACATGCATTACCAATCTACAGAGTTATGGGCCTTATGGTTACGATAGCGACTATGACCGAGAGTTCGACTTTTACATTGGTGCGAATCGTCAATTTGGTGGGTTTCATGGAACGTTAGACAATCATGGCTGTCTGAGCTCAATTGGAGTCTATGTTAAACCAAGTGCAGAGCAAACACAAAGTTCGCTGTTGCTGATAACGTTTTGAACTGCAAATGTCAATTAGGAAAAAGTGTTAAATATTGGCTTTTGATCCATTTTGAACTGCAAATATTATGTTCTATTAAATGAATGTTGGCATGGAAGTAACTATCAATTACTCGTTCAATTGATTCCTTCAACCAAAATGCATGAAGAATTAAAGTTTCGAAAGTCCTTGAGGAGGACAGTCACCAAACTAAGAAAAGCGTCAGAGTCACAATATTGTCCGTTAAAATGTTTCTTGAAATACAAGAAAATCCATAATTCGGACCGAACAGCATTTTAAGACTACGTACGACACTAAGACTATGAAATACTAAATAATCAACAGCCGTGCAAAGTGAGCAACAGAAATGAGATACTTTGTTATGATCATAAACTACCCTTCGCATTGGGTTCAACTAGGAGCTTGGAGCTCATCAATGCCCAAATTAAGTAAATTAACAATGGCAACAGGTAGTGAGTTCATCATCTGGGGTCTCTTTTATATTATTATAGAATTAACCAAGATCAATGGTGACTATGTGCGACAATCAACAGCAATGAGTTGAGTGTTTGTTTATTCTTCTTAATTCTTGTATTTGTTTGTATCATATGGTTAATAAATATTGTTAACATTTGGAAAAAAAAATTTCTACAATTTGGGAAAAAAAAATTATTCCTTTTAATTGTATGAATATTCATCATAAACAGCTATATCAACAAGAAAAAAATTATAAATAGGTGATAAAAATACTGCAACTACTCTAAAAAATGGAGTAATATCCTCTTATGTTACTGAAAACATGATCTAACTAACATGTTTAGATAATCTCTGCCTTTAAATACAAATTTATTAATGATTGAGATTTTATCAAGAATGAAATTTCGAAATTTAGAACGAGGATGATTATTTGTTTTGAAAAAGAAATCCCAACCATTAATTTTAAAGTTAGTGGTACAGATTACATAAAAATTACAGATTATTTTACTTTTAACAATATATACTGGTACGTGGTGAATGCAAAAAGTTAAATTCAAGATCTTTACAATTCATACAAGTAAAAAAACAATCAAACTTTTTGACCGATTACAGATTTTGCAACATTTTGAACTAGTTAGAAGGTGAAACAGATGAAAATGAATTGCTTGGAATATAAAAAAAAAACTGCATGCTAATTAAAGAAATGCACCACAATTTGACGTAATACATAGATTTATTAATTTCAGTATTTAAAACTTGATCTTCAAATAGAATGACTTCACACTCAAGCTTCAACTGAAATTATTAGAAAAATCACTTGTTTTCCACACTTTAATTTTGTGCACAACACTTGCAATAGATTATGAGGTAGATTCTGCTTCGCAATATTATACAAAAAAAAAAAAAATCACTTTTTTTTTAACTGCAGACAATTGATAGTAGGGAAGGAGGACTAAGTTAAATTCAAAATGGTCACTATACTTATCAACTGTGGGGCTCAGTGAGTTCCAAATGGACTCATGAGTGGAACCCAAGGGATTTAATCTTTTGGGTGAGAAGGGAGTTCTCATACTCGAGATCTCTCTCTGTGTAGGGCCAAAAGTCATATCACCCAATTTAATCTTTTTTTCACCCTGTGAGAGTCAAAAAAAAAAAAAAAAAAAAAACTTTAACATATACTATAAAACACAAAATTGAACTTTTAATTTTTTAAGGTTATAATTTTTTTTACTGCTCAATTTTTTATGATGCTAACTCAAATACCTATGACAACATTTATGGTACTCTGATACTATCTTATTCCAGGATTAATCTAGGCTTGACAGAGGGGAGTTTATATATATTCAGATGCAATTGCTTAGAGTTAATTAGCATTATTAGGTTCATTTATTAACATTGGGAACTTGATTACAACTTTCAAGAAGCCTTGAGAAGTTAAACAAATGTTAATTATATCTGACTTTTCTTTAATTTACTGTAACTTTTAACATTTTCCATGCCAAATTGCCTATATAAGAAGAAGAAGGTGCTTACTACAGCTTGCAAGTTTATAGCGGTACTGGTAGCTATTAATTTTAGTTTTCAAGATGATGAAAATAAAAGCTGTAGGCAAGCATGGAGATATCACATGGGATGAGAGAGGCCAAAGTGAAATTTCTCAAATTTTTGTGTCTGATGATGGAGATTTTATTTGTTGCATTCAGTTAGAGTATATTCAAAATGGTAGTCCTGTGCTTTCTCGAAAATTTGGTGCCGGTCATGGTCCAAACTTTCATCCTGTAAGTGCATATTTTACTCTTTAAGTCTTTTTTTTTTGTTTGATTTAAAATTTCTAATGTTGATTTGAATTTGCAGATTGTGTTGAACTACCCTTTAGAGTTCCTGACAAGGTGAAGGGCAAACACTGCTCAAGTGGTGTGAAATCGATTACATTCTGTTGATGACCGCAAGTGCACAGGTCGACAAGTAATAAAGTGATGAGTAGAGTATCGTTTTTCACAGGGATTGGAGACTAAACACCTATTAATCTCAATTGTATATATTTAGAGCTATAAAAAATAGATTGCTTAAAATAAGGAAACAAATAAAATAACAAACTAACTAAAGAATGAAATTAAAGCTGTTGCAAATCAAAATAACAAGGAAATAATCAATGGTAAAGGTGTATTGTTGGGACAATTGTGTTAGCATAGGTGGTATGTCCTAAAGGCCAATTACATATTTGACATTGTAAATTATCCTAAATGGCAATATACTATAAATTATTCATAGTCGGTAAATTAATATTTGGGTAATATTAATTTGACTATCACCTCTATCTATTTTTCTTGATTAGTATGTGATACTAATAGTGGGAGGTAGTGAGTCTCATACTACTTGATATGAGATATCAGAATAGACATGTGGATACTCATGTGATGGGTGGATAAAAAATGATGTTAGATTTGTTATTGCATGGATATTCACTTATAGTCAACAATCACAATCTAGATCATAATGGTGCATGTAGTCCTTTGACCTGAGGTGACACGGTCATCCACATTTAAGTGACTAGGGTTTATTACCGCTTACATACTTATGTTAATCATACATTAGTAAACGACGTGTGGTGGCTCTAGACGATTAAGTGTAGGGATAAGTGTTCATCTAAGATGGGATTCATTGCTTGGAGTGAACCAGGTTAAAATCCTAAGCTATCTAAGTTCTTCTTGATGAATAAGTTCCTGGCTAGGACAAACATGACATGAACTGAAAGAGTTTTAGTGTTGGTTATGTTTTATCAAAGAATTAGAACTTGAGAAAATGTCATATGATATAATTATTAGAGTTTGACTAAACCATGACTCTAAGCTATATCGGGATCTTCTAATGAAGGGATTTTAGTGCACAACAATTATGACCAAAGGGTTCTTGTGAATCAATACATGCATTAATTTTAATTGTGTAGTTGTGATATCGATGTTAGGGGTCACTCACAACTTATAAGAACTAAATGTGTATGATTGGGATTTTCACATTTAGACATTGAAAGAGTTTCAAATAATATCAAGTGTTGATATTATCTTCTCATTGCCAATTAGACATTAACCTAGTAAGTCACACCTAAAAGAGTTTCACCAAATCACCATTAACATTAATTTAATTATTGATTAAAGAGTTTAATCAATTAATTAAGATTAATGGAATTAGATTGGTGCTTTGAGCAATAATTCTAGTATATCATAAAATCTAATTCAACCAAGGGTTTAATTATTAATTTATACTTAATTAATATGAGATATTGATTAAAGTATTAAATTAATAATATATGTTGTTTCTAAATGAACTTGGATTATTGGCCCAAGAAGTTTAGGCCTAGGCCCAAAAGAGTTTTAGACTAAAGTTAGTCCAAAATATTGAAAAGGCTCATGAACCTTATCTAGGCCCATTTGTATGTTGGATTAGACTTGGGCCAATTGTTGGCCCAATTACCAAGCCCAAATCCATGTGAACATGACTTGGTCAAAATTGTCATGTTAGGCATGCATTATCCTTTATGTGTATAATGTTGACCATGGATATGATAAGGTGTATATCGCTTTGGTATATGTAGAGAATGTATTTAGAAATTATACATGAGATGTAATAATTCTCTACACACTTTACAACTTGCATACTTATCATGACAAGTTGTATACTTATCATGATGAGTTGTATATTTATCATGTGATAAGGTTTACTTTTTCAATATATATATATATATATATATATAACCTAAGAAGTGGTCTAAGGTTAGAGAGACTTTGTGTAGAGACACACAAAAAGAGAGAAACACACACATAAAATAAACCCTAAGTGTTCTTGCAAGAAGATTAAATTAGTGCAAGTTTGTGAGGGTCACTAGAGAGGATACTTGCATTTAATAAAATCAAGGCAAAAAGGTGAATTAGAGGAGCTTTGGTGTTTCAAGCAAGAGGCCTAACATTTTGGAGGCTAAAGAATTTGATTCAAGAAGTGAATCAACTACATCAAAGCTTGTAGATAACTAGTGTGGTCTATATGAAACTTAGGAGATTGTAAGTTTTCTTGAAACTTAGAATTCCTAGGTTGTTGTTTACATATTGTTTTGATTTTTAGTTATGTGTTAAATGCAAATTGGATCCTTGGGATTTGAAATCTTCATGTTATGAAGGGTTATGCATGGGATTGGAAATCTTCGTGTTATGAAGGGTTATGCAAGTGAAAATTTTAAAATTTCACCCTATCTATGGCTTGTGCTCACCATACATCAAAGTTGCATAATTGTTTCCTTTTTGTGGTATCAGAGCCAGGTTTTTGTAGTTAACACATGCTAAATTGATTGATAATTGCAAGTGTTATGATTGTACTTGTTTTTAATTACAAGTGTTGTGGTTAAACATATGTAAAAATGGCCTAAATTGTGTGCACAATCGGATGGGGTTGCTACCTTCACGGTCTACCCTTAGGATCGTGAGGGGACCATGAGGGTCATTCTCTATAGCCTTACTTTTGTGTGAAGCGGCAGCCACCCTCATGGTCCACCCTCAGGACCATGAGCATACTGTGAGTGTGGCATGGAGCCTAAAAACATGCATTTTTCATGTAAGAATTGCATTTTAATTATTTTTTACTTGACATACATGCAAGGAATGATCATGGAATTAGATTACATCCTATGATTTGTAAGAAGAATTAATTTTATTATTTATTATGTAATTAAAGGTTAATTACATAGAATTAGGATGTAATATTTTCCTTGGTATGCTAAGGAATGTATGTAAATCACAAGGGTTGTGCTTGGAACTTGAAATATTCAAGATTGAAGATCTATAGAGATGGTGAAACAATTTTATAATTTATTTAAGAGTTAAAATAGGTTTAAGAAAGTTCCATGATCACTCCTTATTTGTGCATCCATTTTGCATGTTCTGTGTACATATGTAATATATGTGTTGGTACATGTTATATGCATATGTGATATGTGATTATAAATGGATGCCATGCAATATATATATATATATATATATATATATATATATAATTGGCTAATGTGCAAAGTAAGACCTTAAATAAAGACCTGAAAATCTTCCATACTAAATTTAGATCTAGGCTCTCCATTGGAGCAATAACTTACATCGTCTTAGGATTGTGTGCATCGGCTATGGATACATAGGGTTGTACATAAGGCCTAAGAGATTCATGTAGTGTTATTGTGAAGTATGAGATGTTGTGGGTTTATGGAAACACTATGAATGAAGAATGGCAAATAGGAGTACCTGACGTTTATAGTGTTCAAATCCATACATTACACTAATTCAATGGTGTAGACCTAACTAATGTAAAGAGACCAAGAATGGCAATTATGTGTACCTGAGTTCTCTAAACATTAGGAGCCAGATTGATGGAATCTCACTTAAGATGTGATGGACAAGAGTTGTGCACTTAATTGTAACTAATATTCCAAGAATAACAATGTGTACTTTAGGGATATTAGTGACTCATTAAGAACTTCATCACCCACTAGAAATCCATCCAACAAGAGATTTCCATTTCCTATTTTGGAATTATAGGATTTGCCTAGTTAGTGGAAGGCCATTATGATTAAAGACCAAATCTAATGGTAAAATTATCAATGTCATGTAACTAATAATCTTGTTATATTTTGCAGCTATTTAATAATATGAGGTCATCAAACCCACTAAGCGTCATTCTAAAAAACCATAGACTCACCGGACCTAATTTTATTGATTGGCTATGTAATCTAAAAGTTATTTTGGCTTCCGAACGCATTTTATATATTTTGGAACAAAGTCCTCCCGGACCCCTTCCACCAAATGCTACATAAGAGGAGCGTGACACTCTTGCAAAATGGAAAGATGATGACTTATAAGCACGGTGCATTATGTGGGCTTCCATGAGCAATGAACGTCATAGACAACATGAGAAGTACACTAATACAAAAGAGATCCTACTTCACCTGTAAGAGTTATTTGGTGAACAAAGTAGGACCGCTAGATTTGAGATATCTAAGCGGCTTTTCCCTGCTAAAATAAAGGAGGGTGAGGATGTAAGAGCTCATGTGAATTCTATGATTTGTTCCATTAAGGAACTTAAAAGTCTAGATTTCATGATGGATGCTTAAATCCAAACCAATTTCATCTTACAATCCCTTTCGGAGTCATTTAGGCAAACCATTACTAATTTCCATATGAATAAAATTGAGTGTACTCTTGCGAAATTATTAATTATGCTTGTGACGGCCTAGAAGGGTATTCATAATGAAAAAGGGAAGGAGGTTGCTTTGATTGCCTCTTCTAGTGGGACTAGAAAGAACGAGGGCAATAAAAGCAAGAAAGCCAAGGAAAGAGTTCCTAAAGCTTCGGGAGGAGTAAGCAAAAACAAAGGAAAAAGAAAGGTTGAGAACAAAGGTAAGGGAAAATGTTTCTATTGCCAAGGAGATGGATATTGGAAAAGAAATTATCCTAAGTTCCTTGAATCAATGAAAGGAAAGGACAAGATTGGGGAAGGTGAGACTAATTTAATTATTTTTAAATATTCTAAGAGCTCATCTAATGCATGGCTATTGGATACTAGTGCTAGTTCTCATATATGTTCTTCCTTGTAGGCTCTAGCAAGTGAAAGAAGGTTGGGGTCAAATAAGGTGACTCTAAAGCTTAGAGATGGAGAAAGTGTTACTGCCAAAGCTATGGGAACCACCTCTATTGACTTAAATAAGCATGTTTTGTTGTTGAATAATGTTTTATATGTACCTAATGCTTATAAGAACATCATCTCTATTTTTAGTTGACTAGAAAATGTTATAAGTTTTTATTTGAGAGAGATGTATGTACTATCTATTTTGATAATGAGATAGTTGGCATGGGTTATGTATTACATGGTCTTTATTATATTGATAATAAATCCAATAACAAACAATGTCCAACCAATGTGAATATTTTGAATACAATGCTAATCGACAATGCCTCTAATCCAAAATATTAATGACATTTGAGGTTATGTCACATTGTGAAAGATAGGATCAATAAGTTGGAAAAGATGGGAATTTTGAGCAATCTTGAATCTGCATCCAATCCGACTTGTGAGGCTTGTCTTTATGGCAAAATGACCTAATCACCATTTGTTGGAAAAATGGAAAGAGCTAAAGAAATTTTAGAAATAATACATAGTGATTTATGTGGGCCATTTAATCAAATGGCAAAAGGCGAGTTCTACTACTTTATTACCTTTATAGATGATCTATCAAGGTATGGACATTTATGTTTAATGAAATATAAAAGTGAATCCTTTGAAAAGTTCAAGGAATTCAAGGTCCAAGTAGAGAACCAAATAGGGAAAAGTATTAAAATCCTACGATCAAATCTAGGAAGTGAATACTTAAGTACTAAATTTATTGAATTCCTTAAGGAACATGGCATTATTTCACAACTAACTCCACGCGACACACCTCAATTAAATGGTGTATTCGAAAGGAGGAATTGAACTCTATTAGATATGGTTCAATCAATAATGAGCTATATGGATTTGTCTACTTTCCTTTAGGGTTTTGCATTGCAAATTGCTGCTTAGATTCTAAATCGTGTTCCATCTAAGTTTGTTTCTACCACACTATATAAGATATGGCATGGTAAGACACCAAGTCTTAAACATATTAAGATTTGGGGATGCCCAACTTATATCAAAAAGCTGAAAAAAGAAAAATTGGATACAAGGTTAATTCAAGGTAGATTTATTGGATATCCTAAAGATAGTTTAAGATATTATTTCTATCTTCCCGCTGAACAAGTTGTTGTTGTAAGCAAAGATGCCATATTTCTTGAGAAAGAGTTTCTTCAAGAATGTGGTAAAGGAAGGAAGATATCATTAGAAAAGGAATCTTCTAATGAAGCCAATGAAGCCAATCAAGTTGATCAAATAGATGTTGATCAAGAGTTTAATCCCACTGAAAATATCATCATACCAACTCCTAGAAGATCAAATAGGGTATCTCATCCATCGGTGAGATACAATTTTCTACATAGTATGCAAGAGTTGCATATTCATAAAGAAAATAATCATGATGATGATCCTACAATATATGAAGAAGCTTTATCATATAAAGATTCTTCAAATTGGCTTAAAGCAATAAAAGCTTAAATGGATTCCATGTACACAAACCAAGTATGGATACTTGTTGATCCACCTGAAGGTATTGTACCTATAGGATGTAAATGGGTCTTCAAGAGAAAGATTAGTACAAATGGAAAGGTGGATACCTATAAAGTAAGGGTTGTAGCGAAAGGGTTTCGCCAAAGGCAAGGGACTACGAGGAAACCTTCTCGTCAGTAGCCATGCTTAAATTCGTTCAAATACTTCTCGCCATAGCTGCACACTATGACTATGAGATTTGGAAAATGGATGTCAAAACTGCTTTTCTCAATGGTTATATTGAGGAAGAGATTTATATGGAGCAACCTAAGGGTTTTGAATCTGAGGAAGTTTCTAAAGTGTGCAAGCTTAATAGATTAATTTATGGTCTAAAGCAACTTTCAAGGAGTTGGAATCATCGTTTTGATGAAGCCATTATGTCTTTTGGTTTTATAAAAAATGAAGATGAGCCTTGTTTGTACAAGAAGGTTAGTGGGAGCCAACTCACTTTCCTAGCACTATATGTTGACGATATTTTATTAATTGGGAATTATGTTGGCATTGTAGACGGCAGGGTTTAGCGCGTCCAAGATTTTAGCAATCGCGACACTGTTTGAGCTCAAGGCTCCAGGGAACACACTAACCATATCACAAAGACATGGCGTGGAGATGAGGAGTCACCACCCATGGTAATAATTGGGACAAATCAAAGGTGGTGGTAACTCGATTCTCTATAAGAGAGTTAGCACCACAACTAGAAAATTCTGGGAATGGAATACCAACTTCTTTTAGTCTCATGTTCTTTAAAATTAGTTTATGAATTACTATCTTATTCTCTAATTACATGCAATTTCATATTAAACCCAATTTGAGTAATCAACACCCAAGGCAACTAGTCATGAAATTACACATAAAAAATGCATTCATACAAGGTGAAACGTCCCTAAGTCTAAATTACATTGATTTTAATTTAAGTTAGCTAAATTTGCATTTTATTTACAAGTGAAATGGAAACTAAAGGTCGACCTACCATTTTTATTAAATTAGTGAGCTTAAATCTACAAATTTTAATTCTAAAGAAAATGAGCCTAAATCTATTAAATTTTAAAAGAAAAAGAAAATGAATTAGGTATTGGGCCTAATTTCTAATTAATTTTATTTTAATGAAATGAGTTCTAAATCTATTTATTTTAAAAAAATGCTTTAATGGGCTAACTTATTCTAAATAAATTTTAATTAAACAAAAAATGGGCCTAAAATGATTTTAAGTTAATTAAAACCTAAACTCAATTTTAGAAAGCCTACTTTATGTGGGTTAAACCTAAACATGGGCTTGGGGCTCAAAAGGAATAAAAAAAAAGAAAATAAAACAAAAGCCCAAATAAATATATAAACATACAAAAGCATTTAAGAAGTGATCTCTAACCCAAATTTAATTTACATGCATCCTAATTAACTAAAGTCATCATTGATTTTACTTAGGGTATTTACCATGTAAACCTAATATACTAATTAATTTTAAAGTGCACAGTAAAATAAAGATTCTACTATGCTCCCACTATCGGGGCTATTACAATGATCTGCTGAAAATAAAAATAAAAATTAATTACAACCCCAAAAATAATAATAAAATACAAAGAATTAAAATAATACCAAAAACATGAAATAATAAGAAAATCTCTATTTAAATGCAAAATTTAATTTATGGCATTCCATGGATCTTCATGAGTTGACCTTGATTCAATCACGTGTCTCCATCATCACACAAACATAAAACACAAAGAATCAAAATAAAGAAAATATTAGAATGAATTAAAATAATAATAAAAAAATAAATAAAGTAATAAAATCAAAATCAAAATGAACGAAAACAAAGAAATAAACAAAGAAAAGTA
>CATIWM010251522.1:0-28373 GCA_949671775.1 Mallotus repandus
AAACTGCACCCCTAAGTTGTTTAACATTATCAAAGATCATACCTAGCCGCCATATTGGCATCTCAGTGGTGGGATCATAGTAGACATATATGCTTGGTCTCCTTTCGGTTGCACCTTCATCTTCACTATCAGCTGATGCAACACTTCCATGATTATCACTGTCATAAAATGGTTCATCTCCGCTAACCCTGCCTTCAAACCCTTATCTGCCTAAATTTTCATAACCATTATCAACCCCAGTTTCTCCAAGTGGCACATTATCAACAAACTCAGCAGCTCTCCTCCTTTCAAGATTGCTTTTGAATTGTCTTGCTTCATCTCTCACAAATCTTTCTTCTTCATCATTATCACAATTTATGTTATCATGTATCTCATCTTCTTCAAGTCTGATATCTCCAAGATCATCTTCACTGTCAGTACTACTTTCACTAACATTTCCAACTACATAATCTTCATCCTCCTCTGAGTCATCTCCCTCACCATACTTATGAACTAAGGTAGTTCTTTCATTTTCCTCGCAATATAAAGGCACATGAATCACATGCCTCACATAGAAGTCTACAATATCCCATTTTTAAAAGTTGCTGCTAGGTTAAAAAGCATAAGGTCATTTTCTATTAGAGTGAAGTCCGAACCATTTTATGGCTTATATTAAATCCCCTCTATGGTTGTGTAACCAAAAGATCTAGTATACCAAAGTAACTCAGTTAAATTGAATCTGTCATAGTCCAGGTACTCTAAATTGGCCTTACCCCAATGTATTTTGCTTTTGGCTCCAGCATCAATTTATCCCCATGGTGCCACAATATTCCAACCACTTTATTTTTCATCTTGTATAAAGACAGAGCACACACCACTTTTACCATAGACTATACATGGTATTTACACTACCAATGCCTGATACAATAAATAAAGACAACCACAACAACACAAACAATAGAATAAAGCCAAATCCTACTACTCTGTATCACTACATGTGCAGTTCCTATAGAAAAAACCCTAACCTTTCTTAAATTCACCAAAAAACCATTGCATTTGACTTCAATAACATACACATTATTACTTTTTAACCAAAAAAAGAAAGCCATTACCTTTAATAGTTGAAACTCAGCTTCGGGTAACTTGAATAAACTTCGATTGCAGCTCCAAATGAACATGCACTCTTTTTTTAATATAATATCGACTTTGGAACCTCCAAACGAACATGCAAAGGTAAGCAAAGCTAGGATAATGAACTATACCAGCACCAAGTTCAGAGATTTTTTTTTGAAGAAATTATTTTGGGAAGATGAGCATTGTTTTGAAATGGATTGAATCAATATTTAGGGCAAAACCCTTGAATGAAAGAGATTTATTCGATTTGGGGATTTAAATTTTAGGCATTAACGTTCTTTAGCTTTTTTCTTTTTATTTACCTTTTTTTTTATTAAAATTAATTTTTTTTTACTTTCACATGCAGGCCCACTTCATGAATACACGCTGGCATTTTTGTCCAACTCAGCACGATTGTTGTTCACGTGCTATTCTGTACACATTCATGAGTTAAATGGATGAAAAATAAAACTTTAGAGGTGCTATTGAACACAATAGAAGTATAGGGGTGAAATAGAATAAATTGGTAAAGTTCAGGGGTGAAATTGTGCAATTGGCCTTTTTTTTGTTATTTCGGTTTGTTGATTTTTGTTTATTTGTTTATTTGTTTATTTTTCAGCTTTTTTTTGTTGATGTTACAAATACATTATAAAGATTGTAAACTTGTTACATATTGATTATCAATAAGTATTAAATATTTAAAAAAAAAAAGAAGTTAGACATTTCAATAAACAAAGAAAAGTAAAAAAAAATAAAATCCTTATTCCTTAAGAATATAAAATGAGAAAATTTTATTTATTTTTATTGTTGTTGCAACATTTGAAGTTATTTATTGTTTGGTTTAACAACAATTGAAGATGTTTAGTTGATTATTATTCATTTGAAAAAAAAAAGTCTTAAGAGAAAAAAAATATTGTGCAAAAAAAAAAAGAAAACATTGGGAATAAAATAAAGACAGTACCTTAAAAATAAAAAATGTTGACCAAAAAAAGTTGAGAAAAAAAAGATAAAGATAGTATCATAAAAATTGAAAAAAAAATATTTAGCAAAAAAAATATTGAGAAAAAAAAGGGAAGACAATAGAAAATTTTGGGTAAAGGTACAAAAACACCCCTAATGTTTATGCCTCGGGGTGGATTGGCCTTGAAAGATTTTTTGAGCTCAATTAGACATGAAATTTCAAAATCATGTCATTTCAGGCCCCTCATTTAACAGAACCATTTAACACTGTTATGTTGGTGATGATGTGGCAAAAATTGGGTTCTACTAAAACTTAAAATAAATTTTTTTTATCCAAAAAACTTAAAGTAAATATAATAACAATAAAAATAAAAATAAATTTTATTTAATTAATGAAAATAAAATAAATTTACTCTAATTTCTTCCTTGGAAATCAAAAACCTCTTCTTCTTTCTTTGCAAAAATTTTCCATTTCTCAACATGAATCGGACACGGGCTTCATGAGAGCCAAAGTGATCGGAGGATCGAGGGGACGATGCGACGGGGTCAGTGGCCCCGGTGTCAAGCTCTGATGCGTGAAGGGATGCATGGCGTTTCTGGGTTTCTTGATTTTTCACGAAGAAAGCAGGTGGTGATGTGGCGATAGCTTCTGCTTTCTATAAGAAACAATCACTTCAACTACCGCTATGACCATTGAAACTGGTATAAGAAAGATCCTCCCTGACTGGAATATTCTGGTATAAGAAAGATCCTCCCAGACTGTTGATTTTGGTATAAAAAAGATCCTCCCAAACTGTTGATTCTGGTATAAGAAAGATCCTGCCGCTATGAATGCTATTGAAGTATCTGATCTGATATCAATAATCTGCGATTATTTGTGAAGTCAATGTAGTATCTGTTATCCATGCGATTAGGAGTAGGATCAAGTGGCACTATTGTATCCCCATTGCTGCTTGGTGGTGGGCATTGTATCCTGCGCAGGACACAGTTTTTGGGCAAATGGCCTTAATTTGTGCTTTGGCTTCATCAATCACTCGAAACCTCGCAAGCTTGGGTTATTAGCAATATGCTCTCTTTCTGATGGATTCCCAGGTGTGGATTCAAGCAGCACAGAAGCATCACAACCTTGTTTTTAATGCAACGACAAAAAGGAAAAAGTCAGATTAAGGTCAAGAAAATTAATATTTGTTCATTTAATTTTTTTGGTTACAAATCATTGAAGCAACAAATTAAAGTAAAATAAGCTGATGATACATGCCCTGACAAATCAGTCATGGGAATGTGCTTTTGAGGTTGTATAGCCGTGCATTTTGAGGATCAACTGAGCTTCCTAAATTTCAAATAGGTTGTTTCAACTCGAATATGTAATTAGCATCATGAGTTGCAATTGTGCTTGTATTGCAAATGCTTCATATATTTTTTTGGCATCCATCATCCCACTTTCCATTGTGTGTGTAGTTATCAGTCTATCTAGAGCAAAGTTAAAGTAGGAAACATGTAGTTTGGTTAATTGGATGCGAAACATGAAGGTGGGTTTATAAAATACACCACCTCTTTATGCAAGTGGTGCATCAGTTGGTACTCTGATTTTTGGGAATTGCACAGCTAATATATAAAAAAATAGTTAATATTATTCTTGTTTATCAATTCTTGAAGTTAGAACTTGACACAGTTGTTCTTAAGTCTCTACTTCTCTTCACATGTTTCCAATTCTTTTTTTTTTAATGTGAAGTGATCATGATGGGTGTTTCTTTTTTTTTTTTCCTGAGAATCATGTTATAGAGAGTTCAAATTAGCACACCAACCATTCAATAAAATGTTTGAACCAGAAGTGAAGAGTGCAAAGAGACGAGAGGTTTGGGGCAGCATAAGTTGAGAGGTTATGAAACCTGATGACAGTGAAAATGGGGACACAAATAGAGGCTGAGAAATGGAAAATTTTTGCCAAGAAGAAAAGAGATTTTTTATTTAAGGGTTTTAATTTTCAGGAAGAAGTTGGAGCTTTCCTTAGACTAAATTTATTTTATTTTTATTAACTAAATATAATTTATTTTTATTTTTTATTAATTTATTTTAAGTTCTGTGGGACCAATTTCTACTACGTCATCCTCTAACGAACATAAAAAATTGCTCTGTTAAATGAGGGGCCTGAAATGATATTATTTTGAAATTTTGTGTCTAATTGAGCCCAAAAAATCTTTCAGTGTCAATCCGCACTTGGGTATAAACATAAAAAATGTTGAAAAAAACCAGTAAAAAGAAAAAAAATTACTAAAAAAATTATTAAAAATAAGAGTAGTGAGGAGAGATTTATATTTGAAAGAAAAAAGTTAGAAAAAATAATTTTGAAAGTTTTTTTAATTTTTGGTACATGTATGGAAATAACCTTGGAAATTATGTCATTCTACTCAAAATCATGAACGACGATGTTAAATACTTCTTGATGCATACATGGATGACAATTGTAGTCTAATGGTTAATACATTTGCCTTCCACCCCATAGAGTCCGGTTCAGCTCATAAAGCAAAATTATTTGCGCTATACCCACGGCGAAACGTGTATATATACAAGCATTTTGTATATATATGAATCATGAAGAATAGTTAAAATTAATAATTTTATTATTAGATTAATTTATATAATTGTACACAATTTCTAATACATATAAAAGTAATTAAAAAATTATAAAACTATAAAAATTTAAAAATTTATTAATTGATAAATAAGAATAATTTATTTCATAAGATTTATATATAGTATAAAGAAATATTTTACATGAAAGTGACTAAGAAAATATAATTATTTTTAAGCAATAAACTTTAAAAATTCTTATCCTTTAGATAGTGTCAAAAAACTTATGTGATTAATTATTTAAATTTTATAGAAGCTAAATATTTTAATTTAAAAATTTAATTTATTTTATTAGAAATAATATTTATACAAATTTATAAATTTATTTTAATTATATTATAGATAAATAATATTGCTTTTTCAAATATAATATTATTTTTTATATTATTCTATAATTATATCGTATGTTTAATTTTTTCATATACGGATCCCTATTATAAATATGCGAATAATGTAATATATGTCTATAATTGTTCTTATATTGGTATTCATTTTTTTTATTATGACTCTTATAATGTAATATATGTTTTGTATAAATTATTATTAATATTACATATTATTTAATATTGACAATTTACTCTATTTATGTTATAATAATTTGAATATTTTATAATTAAAAATTAAATTAAATTATATATTTAATAAATATTTTAACTAATATACGTAAGAAAAAAAACTAGTATTAATAAATGAAAGCAGGCGCTGGGATTAGCAGGTGAAGAGCACGCGGCCAGTCTCTTCCCAAAAATCCCACCAGCACCGATTGATCCATCCTCCAATTTTATTATAATAATTATTAATTTTGGGTTTGTTTCTTGTTTAGAAAGAAAAAACCAATTGGCCCAACGCACAAGAAAAGAAAAATAGTTCATCCACTTACTATAAATACTCTCTTTTCCTCTACTTAACTTCTTCATTTCTATTCTTCTTCTCTTCTCTTCACTCTCATTTCATTTCCGACAAAAAGGAGAAAAAAAAAAAGGAAGGAAAAATAACAAAAAGTGGAACATGCATCTCTACAATGCTTGGCTACCGCCGCCGGTGGCGGAGGAGACGGCCAAAGAGAGACAATCCTTCACTCGAGTGGTGAACTCCGTCAAGTCTTCTTACAAGCCTGACGATCCTGAATCTGTTTACGCTACTCTCAAATGGATTTCTGTTATTGAACTGTTAAGAGTCTTCTTTGTGTTAATTCTTTTTTTTCTTAATTTTATGTGTGTTTTGTTTAATTTGGGGATTTTGTTTTTAATTTGTTTTCTGCAGGTTTATAAAGGCAAAAAGTGAAGTAGCTTTAGAAGATGTTGCTCAAGTTGTTGAAATTGGAACTCAATTGTTTAATATTTCTCAGAATAAGCTTTATGCCCAGGTTTTAGTCAATTGTAATTTTATCTTTTTTTTTTTTTCAAAAATGTGAATTATGGTTTTCTTTGTTTCTTAAATTTGTATATTTTTCTTTTCGTTTTTGATTATGGTGGATTAGGTTAGATGGGGAAGTCTGTTAGTGAGAGTGCTTAATAAGTATAGAAAGAAGTTGCACTCTCTGAAAATTCAATGGCGGCCTTTGTATGATACTTTGATTCATACCCATTTCTCCAGGTCAGTAGCTTTACTCAATTGTACATTGTAATCATATTTATAGATTGATCAAACTAGTACATAGCGTAGTATCTTGTCATCTTATCTGCTTGTTCGGTCGTGACTGAAAAATTCAATTTTGGTTCTAGGAATACTGGTCCGGAAGGATGGAGGTTGAGACAGCGGCACTTTGAGACTGTTACTTCACTTGTTAGATCCTGCCGGAGATTCTTCCCACCGGGTTCTGCCTTGGAGATATGGTCTGCGTTTAAGTAAGTGTTTTTGTGGCTCTATTTTCATTTTGCCTATCAGTATCTGATTGTATTGTCAAGAATGCTGGAGCTCCTCCATAATCAGTGATATTCTAGTGGATTACTAAATTCCAAATCCATGTTGAAGATAATTCATTTATTTTCTTCCTATTTTGACTTAAATTTAGGACATAGCTGTACTTGCCCAAAAGATGCCTATAGCATTTCACTTTGTTCATTCAACTGTCTACTGGTTCCTTACTAACAAAAACAAAAGTTGCACTCTATCCAAGGAAAGAGATACATCATATCTTGGCCAACTACCTCTAGTTTGGAAGAAAAAAGGAGTGAAGTTTCGAGGAAGAGAATCATCTATTTTCTCATTGACTGATTTTTGTAAGAAGATATACTAAGACACACCTACTGCACACCACACCCTCAGACACCCATCGTGGTTTTTCTCCCATTCTACCTCGGCAGCAGGATGGAAACCCCATCACAATCAACTACAAGAAAAATAGCTTAATATTTCCAATTTGTCAGAGGCCATTCTTTTTTTTGCTTAAAGTTTCAATTTTCATTTTGCTTGTCCATTACTTTTCATATGCTGCTGATCCCACTAGTACCAAACACACTCATTGATGCTTACTTGTTATTGACCTTCAATGGTTAAAAGAACCAAAATTCAAAATACCTTATCAGTTTCACCATTTAAGGGTAGAATTTCTTAAATCTTGATCATTTGATACCTTGTGTGAATATAATTATTAGCTAGGTGAAGATCACAAGGCAGTACCTAATATATATTTATATATTTTTTAAAATAAATTTGCAGTTCTCTATTGGAAAATCCATGGCATAATGCAGCATTTGAAGGATCTGGGTTTGTGAGACTGTTTTTACCCACCAACTTGGACAACCAGGACTTCTATACTGAGTAAGTAGCACCTAATTTTTTGGGAACCCTTATCTTTATAATTACTGCAAGGACTATTAGAGCAAGTTTATATTGTATTGTTGACATGGCAGTGATTGGGTTAAAAAGAGTTTGGAATTGTGGGACTCTATACCAAATTGCCAATTTTGGAATAGCCAGTGGGCAGCTGTCACCGCACGAGTTATAAAGAACTGCAATTTTCTCAACTGGGAATGCTTCTTGCCAACACTTTTCACCAGATACTTAAATATGTTTGAGGTGAGTTTATGAGTATTTGTAACTAGTTCAACCACTGTTCCTAGTGTTGAAGTCCTGCGGTTGAACTCGAACATTATCTTTCTATATGTGTATGTCACTGGAATTTAGGGCGTTTAGTGTTATATGGATGCCTCAATAGCTGTTTTTTAGCATGTGATAATGGCATTGATTGAGACTAGTTCAACATAGCTGTCTTATTGTTTGGGGTCTTTATAATGAAGTAGAGTAGAACCGGTGGAGCAATCTACCTACTAGTGCTTCTTTTGAGTGGGCAGAAATTAAATTATTTGTGGTTTTTAGAATAGTATGTGAGACGGGTGAGGTTTGTGGGCAAAAGAAGGTTGTAATTGTGGAATTTTGCTGCCGGAATTTTCTTGCTGTAGAGAATGAAAGAAAGGGAAAGAAATAAGAACCATGCATGCGGGTAAAGAGAGGGGTGTTGTAGAAAGAAGATGAGAATCGCACACAAGGAAAATATGCCTCCTACAAGAATTCATAAAAAAATCATAATTCATTGTCAAACTCTCAAGAGAATAGTTAACATACATATATATTTATAAGTTTAGATTCACCTCTAGTAACTGAATTTATCATTGAATTTCAGCATGGTCAAACCTTGAGTTCTTTTAGCGAAATATTTCAATTTGATTGTAGATTTAGGCAAAGTTTTTATAGGTTAACTTTGTGGGAAAGTTTTACTACCTTTTATACTTACCAAATGAGATTATAAAAGTTTTATTTGACTATATAAAAAATTAGCTTTTTGTATTATGCCAAATTCTACTAATTGTTGTCTTATTTAAATATAATTTAAGTTGCGTGTTTTAGGGACATTAGTGAAATTTAACTATGATAAAGATAGTGTTTGTAGAATTATAGCTATACAAATACCAAAATAAGAAATGCCCTTTAGTCATTAGATAGGAAGCAATAGATTTATTGTAAAGCTAAAATTCCTAGATAATACTTGGTTTTGGGTTTTCTAGATGCAAGGTCCTAAACTATGGATAATAAAATACACAAAAATAACTCAAACTTCTCTTTTATTTTCAAAATGGTTCTCCTTGGATTGGAGAAGTCATGACCTTGCATGTTCTAGAGCCACTTGCTTCTAAAAAGGTAATAAAGGAACCCTTTTATTAAACATTTGGATAGGGATGATAACTTCTGAATTCCTAATATATGTATATATTTTTTGATTTTAACAATCAAGTCCTACAAAAAATTCTATTAACTAACAAGTTTTAAAAACTATCTCAATAGTCCTATCCCTAGTCAATAGAGTCTTCGGTTAATTAATCCTTTAATTTTTATGTTTCAGTCCTTAAATAAAAAATTCAAATTTGACTTTTTAAAATTTAATTATTTTTATCAATATTTTAAAAAATTTCAATAGTTTTTAATAGTTACATAAAAAATCAACAACAAACTACTAAACTAAAATCAATTATAAATATTTCAAATGTAAATTTTTTGTTTAAATTCATAATATAAAATAATTTTATGCTTATTTTGTTTTTTATATTACAATTTAGTTGTATTAAAAAATAGTTTTAATTTTAATTTTAATTTAAGAGAATAATTTAAATTAAATAGTTTTAATTTTGATTTGTATTTAATTAAAGTATGGTTAAGCAATAATTTTAATGTGACTTTTTTTTTGAAATTTTTTATGTAATTATGAAAAGAAATATTATATTTTCTAATATTAATGTAAAAAAATCTATTATATTAAAATTGTTATTTTTTTAAGAAGTTCAGTAAAATGTAAAAATGAAATGGTTGACTTATGGAAAATTCATTTGATTGATGGATAGGACTAATGAAGATAGTTTTTAAAAACTTTTAGAAATTGTTTATTAACAAAAATTTTCTTTTTGGACTTAATTATTGAAATTAAAAAGCTGTTAGGACTTCTGGAGTCATTATATATTGGGATATCCTAGGAGCAATGAAGCACCCAAATTTATCCTTCCACATCTTGATTTTAACTTGTTCATATTAGTGTTGCTCATCTTTCTCTTTTGCTATCTTCATTATCACATTTGAGTGTTAAACTGTCAATGTTAATAGTTTTTTTTTTTTTTATCTTTTCCTGTTTGAGAGAGCCTCCTTCATTGGTGCTCATCTTTATTATCATTTTAGTGTCATACATTATTTGACACCTAGAGAATCAAACCTCTAGTTCTCCAACTTCATCTTGCTGTCCTTGGAGGTTCTTGCTTGTTAGAATCTCTTGGTATTGTTTTTACTGGTTTTTTTCTCCCCCAAAGGTTCTCTCTCTTCATTGTTAGCAGTTTTGTTACGGGAAAACTTTTTCCTTCCAGCCTCTGAGTGATGTTTGATGGCCAGTTAACTTGGAATGAAGAATTAGTTGAGTTGGATTTTTTTACCTTATGGTATACAGAGGGAGGAAATATGGAAAATTACAATTATATAGTTCTATATTTGCTGCAATTTCTCTGGAAATTTAAAGTGCGATAACTAAGAAGGGTATGCCCAAATGCAAAATATATGATCCTATCATTTACTATTAAATATGACAGATTTTCAAATTTCCCTTTTGTAAGAAAATAATTTTCAATCCTTTTTTTTCCTTTTTTCTCTTTTGTTTGTATCCATCTATTTAATATTACCATTTGGACTTTTTTTCCTCTTACGTGCTTAAATCTGGCTATCCCAGGTTCCTGTGGCAAATGGAAGTGGATCGTATCCCTTTTCTGTTGATGTACCGAGAAATACAAGATTTTTGTTCTCCAATAAAACAGCCACACCAGCAAAGGCTATTGCGAAATCAATTGTAAGATTCATATGTTGCCTGTTTGATTAAATTCATGAGTTGATAATTATTGCATTTTCTAGATTGTGATGTTGTATTTGTAATTGCAATTGCAGGTGTATCTATTAAAACCTGGTAGTTCAGCACAAGAGCACTTTGAGAAATTAGTTGACCTCTTAGAACAGTTCGTTCACATTCTAATGCTCAAATTATCATATCTGAAGCGTATGAATTATTCATAAAATCTAATTATCAGTTTTAACTGGTTTTTGTTGTTTTAGATATTACCATCCCTCAAATGGTGGTCGCTGGACTTATTCATTGGAGAGGTTTTTGCTTTACTTGGTAATTACATTTCAGAAGCGGTTACAGAATGAGCAACAGTAAGCATATACCGGCACCACTGATATATGAGCTATGTGTTTTTTTTTTCTAACACATTCTAAAATTGTTCTGTCAAATGCATGTTTTACAGGAGTATAGATAAAAATAGACAAGCTGAATTGTTTCTGGGGAGATCAGAAAGGACTGATTTTGTTAATGTGATGCTGAAGTTGATTGATCGCGGGCAATATAGCAAGAACGAACATCTTTCTGAGACAGTTGCTGCAGCAACTTCCATTTTGTCATACGTGGAGCCTTCTCTGGTTCTTCCTTTTTTAGCATCTCGGTTTCATCTGGCATTGGAGACGGTTAGTAGTTTTGCATGGATCTAAAACTAGGAACATTTTGATACTAATATTATGTTTATCACTGGTTAGTTGTTGCTGCATTCCTCAAAGGATGTATGCCTAATTGATTGGATGCTTACTTATCTTCAGTTATTGAATTCTGTCTTCTGTCACATTAACTTTTCTGGTATCCATGTTTGCATCTAGTCAGATGACTGCCACCCACCAGTTGAAAACAGCTGTGATGTCTGTAGCATTTGCGGGACGTTCACTGTTTCTGACATCCCTATCAGCTTCAGCAAAACAGGTTGATCCTGTTGGTGGTGATGAAGCATACCTTGATCTTCTGATGATTTCTTTATCCAATTCATTGCTTGGTATGGATGCCAATGATCCTCCGAAAACTTTGGCAACATTGCAGTTAATTGGTTCCATTTTTTCCAATGTTAGTTCTAAACTTGAATCCCTGACAATAATAGAAAAAATGTCTTATATGTGAATGTTTTGTGAACTATGTTTTTCTGATTTTTACCTATAATTGCAGATTGCTACTCTGGATGATAACAGTAATGACTTATCAATGATGTCCATGAGCAGCTTTTCTGAGTGGTTGGATGAATTTTTATGTCGCCTGTTTTCGCTACTTCAGCATTTGGAACCCAACAGTGTTCTGTAAGTAATTTCAGCATCTCTTATTAATTCCCCTCCTTTTGGAATATTACTTAGCTGAATTCTAATTGGTATCTAACGTTGCTCATGAGGTCAAAATAACTGGTTATTTTGTGATAGGAGTGAAGGTCTACACTCATCGGCAACATCTGGGACTTTTCTGGTTGAGGATGGTCCATACTATTATTGCATGCTTGAAATTTTTCTTGGGAGGCTTTCGAATTCGCTATACAACCAGGTTTCAGTTGTCTTCAAATTCAAAGTTTAGTAGATTTTGTGGGAAGAGATGATTTTATAGACTATTCTTTTCATTTTACCAGGCTTTGAAGAAAATTTCGAAGTTTGTTAGGACAAATATTCTTCCTGGAGCTGTTGCAGAAGTTGGACTGCTTTGTTGTGCATGTGTTCATTCAAACCCAGAAGAGGCAGTTGGTTCTCTTGTCGAGCCAATTTTGTCATCTGTTTTATCATCTTTGAAAGGAACTCCTGTTACAGGGTTTGGAGGAAGAGGGATTCCTGGTGCCTCTATCTCAACCAAGGTTTTGCATTTGCTGTATTGTTTTCATAATTAGCTTTTATCTTTCTTGGAAATTTTTGATGTGAAAGCTGATTCACTCTTTCCCAGGCAAAACCAACACTGTCTCCAGCTCTTGAAACAGCAATTGATTATCAACTGAAAATACTGTCGGTTACCATCAGCTATGGAGGCCCTGCGCTCCTTCGTTACAGGGAACAATTCAAAGAAGCAATTGTGTCTGCTTTTGAATCTCCCTCGTGGAAGGTTTCAATTTGCCTCTTGTGGACTTGTTAACTGTCTAGATTGTATATTCACATTAGGAGTATGTTTGAGTAGGATGCTCATTATATATGCTGCCGAGCATACTGTTAAAACACAACATCTTGTATGCTGAAAACTGTTTTGCACATTACAGGTTAATGGAGCTGGTGATCATCTTCTTCGATCCCTCCTTGGAAGTGTAATTCTGTACTATCCAATAGATCAGTACAAGTAAGCTTGTATCCTTTATCTGTATGTGTAACTGCAATTAATTGTATTTTTTTTTATTTTTTTTTCTGCTGTTCAATAGTAAAGATATTTTGGTTCCCTAGGTGCATGTGGCGCCATCCTGCTGCTGCAGCATTAGAAGAATGGGTCAGCACGAAGGATTATATGAGCGATGACCGATTAATGGGTCCCAAATGGCATGTTGCCAATAATGAAGAAATTCAGTTTGCAAATGAACTTTTAAACGTTCATTTTCAATCAGCTTTAGATGATCTTTTGAGAATATGCCAAAACAAAATCCACTCTGATCCAGGTAATTGAATTCAATCTTCTTAGATAACTTTTCTTCTGGCAACCATGTGTTTTCTTCCTGAGGGTAATGATAGTTGTGTTTGAACAGCAAGTTGTTAGAAAACCTCTATAATCAAAATATTCATAAACTGGTATTCATCTTATGGATGTCAATTCTATGGTTATACATACATATGCATATGTAGACATACATATGTATGTATACATATATAGCATGAATTAGAAGCTAATCAGTACTTGTATGCTGGGCATTATGCAACTTATGTAACATCACAACTTTTAACATTTATGTGCTATTTGCTTAATTGATTTATTTTTTTCTATTATTATATTTTTACTGATTATATGCAACTTGATAGCAGGAAATGAGAAAGACCACTTGAAAGTGACTCTTTTGCGTATTGATTCTTCATTGCAAGGTGTTTTATCTTGCTTACCTGATTTCAGCCCGAACTCCAGGAATGGGATTGTTGAAGATCCAAGTCATACTTCTTTCTTGATAGCTGGAGCAACAGGTTCTACTGTTGGCAGCATTGAACTACGTGAAAAAGCTGCTAAGATTATTCATACTGCTTGCAAGTAATTCAAGTTTTGGAGTTCATTTGCATTTCATTTTGCCAACTGAAGTGGCTCTGATTTTCTAAATATTGTTTTGCATGTTGGCAGGTACCTGCTGGAAGAAAAATCAGATGACAGCATCCTATTGATACTCATTGTTCGTATCATGGATGCCTTGGGCAACTATGGTAACCGAGATGCTGCATCTGAATGATTTGAATTCCTTTAAATTTGTTGGTACTGCTTAGAGTGGCATCTTCTTTGAGCCTATTTTTGACAGCCCCTTTTAAAACAGGAAGTTTGGAGTATGATGAGTGGTCAAATCACAGGCAGGCTTGGAAGCTGGAGTCTGCTGCAATTATAGAGCCTTCAATAAATTTTATTGTGTCATCTCATTCTAAAGGAAAGAAAAGGCAAGAGGTCTTACAATGAGATCCCATTTATAATTACGTCTTCTGTCATTACCTGCTAGCGTGTAGACATTCAATCTATTTTTGTTTTTCAGGCCTAGATGGGCCCTTATTGATAAGGCTTACATGCATAGTACATGGAGGTCATCACAATCATCCTATCATCTGTTCCGTACAAGTGGGAATTTTTCGGCATCAGACCATGCGATACTTCTAATGGAGGATCTATTGAAGCTCTCTTTGCATAGCTATGAAACTGTTCGTGCGTAAGTTCTCAACTGTTTTGTGGTCCTTGTATGACCAAACTAGTCTGCCTCACGAGGCTCTGTTTCTCTATTAGGCTTGAATGGGATACAGCTGCATTTAATTTCAGTTTTTTGAACTTATTGACCATGCTCTTTCCTCTCTCGTGTTATCTATAAGGATCTTGTTTTGGCATTTGCTCAACTATTACCTACATCCTTTCCTTCTTATGGCTTATCAGGCCAATTAGTTCATGCTGAATCCCAGTTGTTATTTCCCTGTTGTTCACTACACTTTTTATTTGATATGTTTTGCCTTTTTCTATGGATCTGGCAAATGAGTGTATATCTGAGATAAATTGCTGACTTGGCATCCAGACTTGCGGGAAAATCACTGTTGAAGATGATTAAGAGATGGCCATCTATGATTTCAAAGTGTGTGCTCTCTCTTACTGAAAACTTACGAAATCCGAACTCACCAGAGTATGCAGTTCTAGGTTCTTGTGCAGTCCTTTCTACGCAGACAGTTCTGAAGCATTTGACAACGGTAGTAATTCTGCACAAATTTATTGAGATAAATTTTGGACATAAGTTTTTCTCCTGATGTATCATCTTTCATTTCAGGATGCAAAAGCACTGTTTTCATTTCTTCTTGGAATTCTTTCAAGGTTGCCCCTGACAGCTCCCTGTTTTTCTGATCTTTTGGCAGTACCGGAGTTTTTTTTTTTTCACTTTCTTGATCTGCGGATGTTTGTTAATGTTTTAGTTTGTCATGTAGACTCTCACTTTTCCTTTTCCTTCTATTATAGCTCGCATCATGAATCACTGAAAGGCCAGAAAGCAATTAATGAGGTAATATATTCCTCACATCTATCAACTTATATGCTGTATTTCTGAATTTCTTAATCCCTAATTTATTTTGAAAATCAACAGCTTTTTGTCAAGTACAACATCCACTTCTCTGGAATATCTAGAGCTGTTTTCAGGACATCAGATAATCACATGGATGGACCAGATTTTTCAGATTTTGTTTCACAGATTGGATCTATGAGTTTTGATTCCACTGGATTACACTGGAGGTATATTTATATTTTAATGGTTTTCCAATTCATATGGTTACACATACTGAGCTTGTTGCTTTGTTTTGGCTTAATAATGAATTGGGGTGCTGCTAACAAGCCATGTTGAGAGAAAGTGTTCATGCTTGAATTGAGCTTGATTATTTGACCTCAAGATCAGCTCATTAAAATTTTATTGAACTGGAGCTTCTCTTGAATTGGGCTCAAGGCTTGGTTTTGTGGTAATGTGCCCAACTTTTTAAGGTAAAACAAGTCAAGCTTGAAACTTGGCCTGTTAATTATAAACAGAGCTGAGCTCTTTTGGCTTGTTAAGTTTAAAAAAGGAAACCCTAAAAATTTAGTTTCATTGATGCTTGAAAATAGTTAATCATGCTGAATAAATTTTTTTTATTAAATATAAAATTATAAATTAAGCTAAAGGAGCCACAAATTGTTGATTGCATATTAGCTATAAGCACTTGGTGAAGTGGAGATACCTTCTCTTAGTCTTTTGTAGAGTAGGAAACCTCTTTATTCTTTGGTTTTAATTAAATATGAGATATGCTTCTCACACGTTCATGAACTAGTGCTTCAATTTCAAATATAAATTTGAAATTGATTCATTACATTCATCTTGTTGGCATTTGATAATGGATAATCAGATCATATAACAAGTAGTATTTTAGTAAGTCCTTCCCAAAACTATAGACTCACTTTCCTTTTTTTTTATTCATCTGAAATTATAGGCCACTTTTTTTTTTTTTTTAAATGATCGTTAATTTGCTAAGGTATTAATAAACCCCTATTTAATGTGTATTTTTTCTTTTAACCTATGAAATTTAGTAAAATGATATGAGTTGTTTGACATTAATTGAAGGGCGCATAATGGGAAAAAGCTATATTTTAAATGCATTAACTATGTTTTCTTAATCTATGTGAAAGTCAAACTAGGCCTATAGTTTTGGGTGGGATGGAGGGAGTAATTAATTTATACAATTAGGCTCCATTTATTTGCGGAAAATATTTTCTATTCTTCCAGAAAATATTTTCCCTTATTTTTCAGTGTTTGGATTACCAAAGAAAATAAGTTAAAGGAAAATAAATTGTTAGTCAAAGGAAAAGAACTTCAAAACAAGGGAAAATGATTTTCTATTATAAGGATGAGAAATAATTTTCCAATACCTCTCCTCAATTATTGCTTTCTCTTTTATTTTCCAATGCCTTCTCTCTTCGTTTATTGTCTTCTAGTGTTGCAGCCAAACATCGGAAAATATTTTCTTTGGAAAATAAATTTTTTGGAAAATATTTTCCACAAACAAACGGAGCCTTAGATAACAAACGACTGAGGGAACTTGTAAATGAGCTCATGAGCTTATAGATGAACTGTATCTAAGCCTGTAAATAAGTTGGATATCGAGCTAATTAATTGAGCACATAAACGAGCCTATAGAAGAGGTGGCTTGTGAGCTCTTAAATGAAGCAACTTGTGAGCTTGAATGAGCTGTCCTAATAAGCCCTAGCTTGGCTCGTTTATGTTCTGATCTTGTTAATTAGGCTCAAATTCAGACTCATTAAGCTTATTAAATGGATTTGAATGAGATTTTATTGGATTAAGCTCTGAGTAGCTCGCGAGCGGCTTGGTTCATTTGCAGCCCTAATAATGTACTCTTGTGAGCTTGAATGAGCTGTCCTAATAAGCCCTAGCTTGGCTTAATTAGGCTCAAATTCAGCCTCATTAAGCTTATTAAATGGATTTGAATGAGATTTTATTGGACTAAGCTCTGAGTAGCTCGCGAGCGGCTTGGTTCATTTGCAGCCCTAATAATGTACTGTTTTTGGCTTCTTGATAAATACCCATGAACACCTATAGGGAAGGTACATTTGGTTAACGTTCACCTTCCATGCGCAGATTCAGTTGATTGTGACTGGCAATCTATATATCCAATATATTGACTCTTAGCTTTCAAATTATGATTTTGGCTTTATTGGTTTTAGATCTGCTTTTCTTTTATTTCAATATTTTTAAGTTTTGATTCCTTCTCATTTTTTCGTACTTGTCAGATATAACCTGATGGCTAATAGGGTTCTGCTTTTGTTGGCCATGACATCTAGAAATGATCCAAACTTCTCTTCGAAAATACTGAGTGAAACTGCAGGTTAGCAATTCTCTTGATGGCTTCTGGATTTCCTCTTTGCTTCCTAATAGCATTATTTTCATTAATTGGAAGAAACTAGCTTTTCTAATGTTGTTTTCTTCCTGCCTTTTCAGGCCACTTCCTAAAAAATTTGAAGAGTCAACTTCCTCAGACAAGGATACTTGCAATTTCTGCTCTGAATACATTACTAAAAGAATCGCCATATAAATTGTCTGCAGAGATTGAGCCTGGATTCTCTGCTGAGCCAGTTGCAAATGCCAAATCTTCTCTTGAAGGGGCATTGAGTGAAATTTTCCAGGAAGATGGATTTTTTAGTGAGACTTTGAATAGTTTGTCGCATGTTCATATAATCACTGATACTGACAGCACATCTAGAGGAAGTCATGGAAATTATTCTTTTCAAAGTCTGGCAGACAAATCGATTACTCGTTTTTATTTTGATTTTTCATCTTCATGGCCACGAACACCTAGTTGGATTTCTTTACTGGGAAATGATACCTTCTACTCAAGTTTTGCACGGATTTTTAAGCGGCTAATACAAGAATGTGGGATACCTGTTTTACTGGAACTTAAAAGCACATTGGATGAGTTTTCAAATGCTAAGGAAAGGTCTAAACAATGCGTAGCAGCTGAAGCATTAGCTGGAGTACTGCATTCTGATGTCAACGGTCTTTTAGGAGCATGGGACAATTGGATCATGGCTCAGTTGCAGGGGATCATTCTTTCTCAATCAGTCGAATCTGTACCTGAGTGGGCAGCTTGTATACGCTATGCAGTTACTGGAAAAGGAAAACATGGTACCAGAGTTCCTCTTCTCAGGCAACAAATTTTGGACTGCTTGATGACACCTTTACCTGCAGCTGTAACTACCACCATAGTTGCAAAACGTTACACTTTTCTTGCAGCTGCACTTATAGAAGTATCCCCACCAAAAATGCCACCACCTGAGATACAGCTCCATCATAGACTTCTTAATGAGTTGTTGGCTAATATGTGTCATTCCTCAGCTCAAGTAAGCACACTAATCCCATATATCTGTTAATTTATTTACTTTGTTTTGTGTAACTGCTATTTTGTAATGAAACAGGAGGAAAAAAGAAATCATAAATCATTTTTAAACAGATCAACTACAATAATATTTTTCTACCATATACTATGAAAGTTTGCAGTTTTAGGTTCACATGTTGACGTCAATTTTGTGTGGGTCAGGTCAGGGAAGCTATAGGTGTTACCCTGTCCATATTGTGCTCCAACATTCGCCTTCATTTATCAGTGGCTCAAGATCATTTAAGTGATGGAGAAAATGCTGAGGTTGTTAACCTACTGAAAGATGAAAACTGGGTTGTACTCCTGACAGAGCGAGCATCTGATGTGGTCACAAACATTCAGAAAACTAGCCCTTCAGACAATTTGGAGACACCAACAAGGACAGTTCCTCAAAATGACATCTTGAATGGGGATGCCCAAGATGATGTTAAGTGGATGGAGACGGTACTAAAATCTAGAATAACTTGAAAATTTTGTCTGTTGTTCTTAAAATTGCGGTTGATTTATTTATTATTTTCTGTTTCTTGGTGCAGCTATTTCATTTTATCATCTCAACGTTGAAATCTGGAAGATCAACTTACTTGCTGGATGTTATTGTGGGATTTCTTTATCCTGTAATTTCCCTGCAGGTATGTCTGTAGTTTTCTGTTGGTATGTCTTGAAAGGTCATGCAATGCCCATTATTGTTTCGGAATATGTTTAGTTTTTTTAAAGACACTTAACCCTAGTTCACGATTTGCTTCATATAGTGACTCATACAATGTCCATTATAGTTTTGAAATTTGTTTAGTATTTTTCAAAGACACTCAACTCTAGTTCATGATTTGCTTCATATAGTAACTGTACTTGTAGTAATGCTTATATTTGATTCAAGTTTGCAATTTGAAAGCCCAGTGTTCCTCTGAATTGGATTTGCTCTTCATATTTTAAACTGTGAAATCTGAGGAAAAGCGATTTCTGATTGTGTGATTTGACATGAAAATATTTTCTTTTAGATGCTGATGGCACACTTTGCTGTGACGCTATGTGCCAAGTTTATTGTGTGATTTGACATGAAAATATTCTCTTTTAGATGCTGATGGCACACTTTGGAGTTCGCTCTGTGACGCCATGTGCCAAGTTGATTGTATTTTTCTGGAAGACATTTTATTTGTTTGAAGCAGTTTCATATAAAAGCAATATGTTCAAATTGTCTTTTATTTTGAAGTACCTGAAGGTGCCGATGAGGTTGTCAGCCTCTTAAGCTGATGCATGTGTTGAATTGTTTCAGGAAACATCAAATAAAGATTTGTCAACCTTGGCTAAGGCTGCTTTTGAATTGCTAAAATGGAGGATTTTTTGGGGCCCACATCTCCAGAGGGTAGTTTCAGTGATTCTTTCTTCAGCCAATGATTCGAACTGGCGGACCAGATCAGCTACTCTGACATATCTTCGTACTTTCATGTATAGGTATAATACTATCCAAAGGATCCTCATGCATCATTTTTTTTTTCACTTGTTCAAGGGTTAGTTGAAGATCCTGGCTATTTTCTACTAGTTTAGATCCCAATTTGCTTTCTACTATAGGAACTTGAATTTTCATCTGTACAGTTCAGTCATTCTATGGATGCTCAATAATGTGTGTTAAAGGGAAACAATTAGCTTGTTGGTCCCATTCTCACCGCTTGCTTTGATCTCAATTTCCATAGATGGGAATTCTGACTTGTTGACTAATTTGTATGAATCTGCTGAAACCCGTATCACAGTGTATGCTATGATGGAGATGCTAATAACTTTTATACTCCTTTCTGTTACAGGCACACTTATATTCTCTCGAGGGCAGAGAAAAAACAAATATGGAGAACTGTTGAGAATCTATTGAGAGACAATCAAGTGGAGGCAAGTTTCTAGCTGGATCTTAAATTGAAGAGTGATGTAGATTGTCTATGTAAAATGTGGATGAAGAATTTTTGTCATCATGATTAGTATGACAATTGTTGTTGAATACAATGACTTGCATTTTTATAAACAAGTTTAAGACCTGAAACAAATTATGGTTTAGCTGGAGGTCTAAAAGTAACCTGAGTCTTCAGAGAAGTCCTTTGTCTAGAGTAGTCTAAACATGATGAGCTTGTGGATCTTCGTCGGAAGTGTCCTTGTTTTAGCCTTTTTCTTTTTTCTTCTCGAAGTTCTGATAGCTAATATCTTGGCCAGGTAAGAGAGCATGCTGCAGCAGTTCTAGCAGGTCTAACAAAGGGCGGGGATGAAGATCTTGCCGGAGATTTCCGTGACAGAGCTTACACAGAAGCTAGTACCATTCAAAGGAAGAGAAAGCAGAGGTTAATTGTCTATCTAATGTCTTTTACATGTTTAAGATGTGACTGCATGTGTAGATTCATGTACTAGGGTTCTTATGTACTGCATGAGTATAGCGTGCATTTTGTAGAAAATATTAACAGTTATTTTTCATTTGCTGAAAAATCTATGGGATAAAATGCTCCTGGAATTTGTTTTCATTATAATATCATGTTTTCACTATATTAACCAAACAGTAAGTCTTGGTGCGAATTTCATGTTCAATGTTTGATCAACAGTAAGTGAAGGTTCATGTACTTGAAGATTCCCATATAACGCATGAATGCAAAGTGTGCTTTCCATAGGAAGATTATTTAAGAGTTATTTTTTTTTTTCCATTTATTGAAAATCTACAACATAAAATGCTCTCGAAATTCTTGTGCATAGGGTCTCAACATTGTTATTCAGTGTTTCTACTTTGCTGTCATGAATCAATAGAAGTCTTGGTATGAATTTCATGTTTTGTTTTATAAACCATTTCGATTTTTGAGTGCAGGAATCTAAAATCAGGTCAATCTATAGCATCTGTCCATGGAGCTGTGCTTGCTTTAGCAGCTTCTGTATTGTCTGTTCCATACGATATGCCCGGGTAATTCCATACTGATAATTGGAGATTGGCATTATACTGCTTTTTCAGAGAATCATGCTATAATACGTTGTTGTTTATATGGACTATGAATTGTTGTGTTGTAATTAATGGAAGTTAGTGTGTGCATAGTCATGTGTCTCATTGAAGCTGGTCAATAGCATCAATAATGATCATTTTAGGGTATTAAATGAACTGATGTTGCAAGTATTATTTTTTTGATTATTACTATAGCAGATATAGTTAAATTTATATGTCACCAGCCGGTAAGGCTCATTCATTTTCTTTCAAGTCCAAAATGCTAATTTCGAGGGTGTATGAGTTGATTTATGTGAGTTGGAAGAGAAAAGAAGACCCAAACTGAGTGGAATAAGGAAAAACCCAACTGTGACTCATTTGGGATTATTGAGTTGTGCTTCCTATCTTATCTCACTTTGCTCAAGTTTGTTAGATTTTTCAACCATGCATGTCTATCATTTAGTTTCCTTTTTTGGTGGGATACTTCTTGAAAATTGAGTTGCTTTGGCCTAGAATTTAAGGGATCATCTTCACGGCTTGTCAAATTGATGTGATATATTTGAACTTTTGCAATATTTCTTGATTTATCAAGCTTTTGGTTTTTGATAGTGTAAATAGATTTTTCTTTACAATCTTGTTGAAAGATCTCTAGAATATAGCCTAAGAAGCCAGTAAGAGTCTGATTTTTCTCTCTTAGTACATTGTTTTGGTTGTGGGAAATTTTGGGGAGGAAAGGAGGTCTTTTTGGTTCAGTTTGTTATGCATACACAAGTTTCCTATATGGTGGAGGTATAGCCAAAATTTCAGCCTTTTATTAGGGTTTTTTCTTTTCTTTTACAATTGCCTTGTCTGGTAATTTTCTTTTACTCTCGGTAACTCAAAATTTCAAATAACAAGCAAGCAAGTTTGGTTGACTTTCTGGGGGACTAAAAAATGATGTTTCTTCAGAATCATATTACATAAAAACATGAAAGTGAGCTGCAGGTGCTGGACATAGGAAGACCTCTGTGTGAGGATGAGCATGAACCAGGCCTTTGGTGCTTGCTTTGAAGCATCCTGCAGCTAAGAAGTTTCTTTTGAATTTCTTGTATGTCACCACCAATGAAGACGTGATGTAAATGTACCAGCCGAGACATGGAATTTTACGTGTAGATTTGATTCTGCTTTGGGATGAAGAAGATACCAAGCTCTCACTAAGTTTTGGCTATGACCATTATGGCTTGAGTACATAAATAGTCACACACACAACCCACAATTAGTTGGAGAATCAAATTCTTACCCATCTAAATAGCTCTTAGAAAAATGGGAATCAAATCATGCAAATCTAGTTGCTTGTGAATTGGCTTGATTGTTTTACTATCTCAAACACTCGTGCACTCAAGTATTTCATTTTAATTTCTTTTTTAGGGTTGAGGCATATCACTTTTCTAAATTGAATAATTTTGAATGTCTTACAAATTACATTAGTTTGTATTCTATAATTTTTATATGTAAGTCAGGCTATGAATGTGAACATACTTTTTTTCTTCTAGTGGACGGGGGTGATTTAAATGATTTAAATAATTGAGAGTGCTGATTGTTAATCCATTCCTGTCTCATTCTTTTATTAGTAGCACACACTAATCATTTTATTACAGGTGGTTGCCTGAGCATGTCACTTTACTGGCTCGTTTTGGAGGAGAACCGTCACCTGTGAAATCTACGGTTACAAAGGCAGTTGCTGAGTTCCGGCGGACTCATGCTGATACGTGGAATGTGCAGAAAGATTCATTTACTGAAGAGCAACTTGAGGTAGTAGCTTCATATTTTCTTTTCGAGCTCTAGATTATATTGGATACTGTGATGGGTTTTCTTAAACAATTTTGTTTTGACATTTGCAGGTTCTGGCTGATACGTCTTCGTCATCATCATATTTCGCTTGATGCAATGAGACCATCCTAGGAAGAGAATATATTATAGGAAATTAATGATTGGAATAACTGCAAGTATACTGATTGGAAGATGAGCAGGAAATAGTGTAATTCTTAATAAATATTGTATAATTCAGAAATGAAATTTTATTTACATCGCTCCATTTATCATTGCCATGTGAAGTTTATTGTTAGGAAGTAGGGTGCCTTGTGTTGCCTCATCTGTCACATAAAGTTAAACTATAGGATTCATTAAATCATCAGATGGTAAGTCCCATAATATGCAGTCTGTATTGAATATGCTGGAGCTGTTCCTCATCTCTTTTCCGCCTTCAGATTCCTCTCCATTTTCATCTTCTAGTTTCTCATGCAACCGGCCTTGTTGATCTCCAGCTGTGCATGTGCTTCCAGTGCACATACTCTGGCTCCATGGTGATACAGCTCCTTCATCACCAAAAGAAGACGGTCCGCATTGAAATCCAGCTATTGAAGCAGGGAAGCCACGACATTCTCCTGCAAAATTTGCAGATGCTGTACCCGTAGAGTCCCAAGTCTTGTTTGGGGGTAGCATACCAGGTTCTTGCATGGCTCTTGATAAACCAAGCTTGATTTTCTCGATAGTATCATCATTGTCATCAGGTTTACCATGTACGTAAGGTGAAGAGGTGTTACCTGGTGCCGCATTAGAGTTTGGCTGCTGCAATTGGAAGTCGATTCTCTTTTTAGTGAGGAGGTGAAGCATTTCATCCTTAAAGCAACCTAGAGCTGCCTCTGCAAGGTGAGCCACCTGTGGTGGTGCAAGCGTGGTGGCAATCTCAGCCATGAGGTGCGAGAAGGGCTTGTGTGTGACAGGATCAATACCCATACCAGAAAGCTTCTTTTTCAGCTTAGTATTCCAGTGATTTTTTACATCATTGTCTGTCCGGCCGGGAAGCTGAGCTGCTATTAATGACCATCTGGAATGCAAATAGAAACTAGTGATTAACTGCAAAAAACTTACAGGCACTCATATATTAATAATGATCATGGCACTAATACAACACCTGTTGCCAACAACAGAGTGAAGCTTGACAATGGTTTGTTCTTCGGCATCAGAGAATTGGCCGTGCTTGAGATCAGGACGAAGATAATTCGTCCATCGCAACCTACAGCTCTTCCCGCATCTTTGGAGACCTTAAATCATGCAAGAAAAAAGATGAGTAAATCTTGAAACATTCACTTGAAGAAGAAGAAGATGATGCAAATGTGGTTATGTGACATTAATGTGGTGAACGAACCAGCATTCTTGGGGATAATCCGCCAGTTGCGGGTTCCGTGTTGGGCGATATAGGAAGAAAGTTTATTGTCTTCTTCAGGTGTCCATTGTCCCCTTTTCACGTTATCCTTCTCACAACATGGAATTCTGCCCATCTTTATGTGGGGTTTTTTCTTTTTGAAAAAATAAAAATAACAATAACAATAAAAACGAAAATAAATAAAATTTCCACCCACTTTTTTTTTTTTTTTTTTTAATTCTCCTTAAGAAATGCTACTACTTAGGCTAATAAAAGGGATAGATAATAAAAAGAAGAGTAAAAAAAGTAATGAAGTAAAAAGAGGATTTCGCTGCTGCCTCACTTTAGGAATAGGAAATAGCAAAAGGAATAAAGAAAAGGAGTAGAAGTGAGAAAAGAAATGGATAGTGGTAAATTCTTATATAAGGTAATTTTGGGGTATGCCAATTGCATGGGTTGGGTTATGTTAGCATCAAAGGTGCATGATTTTATTAAAGAATTCAACGCTGTTGAGCGTGTGAGAGCTTGGCCGGTAGCTCACCCACAAGACACCTGGTCAACTCCCTTTTTTTTTTTTGGGGGTTGATTGACTGTGCTTCACCATTGAAGAGGGTACAAAATTGCAAAATGTTGGGTGGCTTTTTGCTTTGGTCACACAATAATGCCTTCTACAAGAAGAGAGAGCTACTCGTGCGGGTCATACATATTTTTCTTGCAACATAAATAACTAACTATAGTCTATATACACATGTCTGTGTCCCATTTCAACTCTATTATTCCGTACATAATGCTGTCTTCTCTAGTTTAATGCAAACCCCTTTTCTGACCGTCGAACTAGCGATGCACATCTTGGTTTTACGTGTGAGGGTAATACTTGTCTATTTTAGGTGTTAGGTATATATCATAATAGATAAATGAGGGAGAAATACTCATTTATTAGTATTTATATTTTTTCTTGATTTCTTTTTTTGATATTTTAATTTTGTAATCATTATAATTATTCGTATCTCACCCCAAAAAAAAGACACGACATAATCAATTTTTTCTTGACACATTAAAATTTTTCAATACTAAAATGAATTAAAGTAAAATAATTCATTCACATTCACAGAGAAGGGAATCATGCTGCCGACTTCACGGCCTTTGCAGCACACAATGCTCTTCTAGGCTGCAATCGATGCTCTGAAGCTGTCGAGGGCCTCCTTCCTTGGCTAGAGCATCATATGGGAGGGTAGCTCATCCTCGCCTTTTGCAGTTGTAGTTTTTAGGCTTTGCTTGTAGCCCCCCAAAAAAAAAAAAAAATGTATCAATTTTTGTTTTTTATAATTCATTTCTCAAAATTAACACTATATTTTTACATCAACTATATTTAAAAATATTTTATTTTTATTTTTTCATGTGGAAAATAAAAATATTTCTATAATTTTTTTTTTGAATTTTACTGCCGTTGATATTGTTATTGATTAGATCTTCTAAACAAAATTCTTCAAACTTGAGAACTTAAAGAGACTCAAAACTTTAGAAAGAAAATAGTGCAACAACAGCTCAATTTTGTTTTGTTTTGTTTTGTTTTTGTTCTTATTTTTTTTCAGAATTATACATATATATATATATGATAACATTTTTTTTCTTAGGTGAAGATAATCTTGAAGCTTCTCCACTAAAACTTGAAGATTATGCCTCAAGGAATCATCACTAGCACTAGCACTACCACATACATTTTCTTTCACAATTTCGTCCATGCTATAATTGATTCTTCTTAAATTCTCTTCTTCTCTTTAGCTTAATTTTGCACTTATGACCCCTTCAACTGATCCAACCAATGCAAATGCTGCCACAAGAAACACCACAATGCTAAAGACCTGAAGTATAACCCACTTAATAGTCCAAACTTCAATATTCCTCTGCCTACAGTACATCCGTACTGAAAAATATATTGTTAAGGGCCAAAAGTTTAAGGCTCCTAACAGTCCAATCACTTGATTGAAGTATTGTTGTCACTACATATAGTGTTCTGAAACATAGCCGAAAGGCGTTTACCCCGGAAGCCGACAAGTATGGTAGTTTCAAGCTGTAATTGTTGTTTATAAATCTGCTGTTAGGATACTTTTCTGCAAACCATTTTTCTACAGTGGCAAATACAGGCTGACTGTAGACCTGCCAACATTAATCATAAAATGTCAATATAGCTAGTATTAATTAGGCAAATGGAGGGTGTAATTCATCCGAATTGAGTTGAGTTTGAGTTCAAATTTTTTAAAATTTAGACTAGACTGAAATAAATGAGTTTAATAATAAATTATTTTACAAAATTTAAATTGTTTAACTTTTTCAATTTATATTGATAATTTTATATTAAATGACCATTAGTATTTATATTAAATTATAAATAATCACTATATATATAATAAAATAATAATTAATTTACAAAATGTAAGTAAATAAATATTTATACAAATAATATTTATAAAATTAAGTATAATAGCATTTTATTACATATTATAATGAATATAATGTACACAAATATTGGTTTTGTCTTGGTGATTAAGAATTAGTATAACCTATAATTTCAAATGCCACCATTCCACAGAATACATGTTTTCTTAAAATTTTTTTAATTTTTAAATTTAAAAAGGTTAACCCGACTCGAGTCGAGTAATTTGAAACCGATACTTGATTCACTATACTATTTGAGTAATTTAAGTTCAAAGTCAACTTAATCTAAAATATTTTTTAAGTTGGTCCAACTACTTTGCGAGCTGTCTCAACTTGGTTACACTCCTAGCTGACGTCCTAATGTCATGATGCAGAGATTTTAATTTTGGACTCCTGAGTCCTGACATCCTACATACACTAAAAGATGACAGATTTGGAATACCTGATAACCTCCAACTAGATGAAGCACAATACAAGCATTAGCGAAGTCGATTAGCCAGTATGGTTCGTAAAATCCGAATCCTGTCAAGAGATTCCCAGGTGTGTCATCCCCGAAAGCAGCATAACCAAAGCCTCCACAGCAGAGATAGAAAAATGTTGTCACAACTAATGCTGCTGTCGATGCCTTCTTCATGGTCTCATTTTCGGGCGGAGGCGATTTCAGGGTATCCTTAAGTTTAAAATCCAGCGTTCATATCAGACTTTTTAAATAAGTAATAAAGCTGAATTAATTCACAGGAAATTCAAGTCACACCTGAATTTCAAGAAGGATCAGGGCATATGGATATGCGAACGCTATATCGCCAAGTGCCTGAGATACATTCCACATTTTATCTACTGGAGTAGAAGCTGATGCTCCTGTAATGCTACCCATAGCATATCCATTCTCTGAAAATTTTGACAGGCAATAATAAGAATTCAAAGGACCATTAATCAAATAAATGGTAGCAAGAGGGGTTCAATATTGTACCGATTACTTGAGCTACGCCAAGTCCAAATCCTATGGAAGAGTAGGTGACGGACATGGCTGCCGCAAGAATTGATAGCCATTGCATGTTATGGAAATCTGGAATCTGAGAGACTATAATTTGAACACCTCCAAATATTAGCATATATAAAGTGTCTGAGTATTCACAAGCAGCCTCATGCCCATATTTGTGGTAACAATTTGACTTTTGAATAGCCCTTGTTGGACAGAAAACA
>CATIWM010251552.1:0-35879 GCA_949671775.1 Mallotus repandus
ATGTATTCATTCTTTGTTATGATTCATTGATTAATTCAGAATTGTAGTTCTAATAAACCATCTTTACTTTGATATTTAGAATAATTAGTGTATTAGTAGTTAATTAGAATAGTTAGAATAATTCAACAACTTCCATTATTATTATATTGCCTATCCATCTTATTATCTATTCGGTTAATATAAAATACAACATTCCCAGTGTTCGACACCCTACTTGCTCTATCTAAGTCCTAGAGACTAGGGTATACAATTCTACCCGCTTCAATTTTCTCAGCGAACACTGTATGCAAAAAGTAACACATCTCAAGATGCTATACTTCTATTGCTTAATCATAAAAAATATTCATCTAATAAACATCAGAGTCAACATTAAAATAAAATTATGGACATTCATAGGGCGAATGGCACAATCTAAAACCTCAAATGATTGAAATTAAAAGAAAAAAATAGGGATGCCAGAATTACCAAAACTGATTGGAGAAGCCCAACCAATGATGCTTTCCTTCTTTAGGCTTCTCTAAAAAAAATAAACACAACCATCAAAATTTCAATTCCCTCCTATCTTCTGTTTCCTTCATTTCAACCAAAAAGACAAAACATAACCGGTGAATAGCACATGAAATGACACCGGCTCCTGGACAACTGTAACCTCTTCCACAATTCTTTATTTTCCACTACTGCTACATTTGGTAACTGAAACAAAGAAATCGAATAGTCTAAGCACACAACAGCACAATCAAAAAAACACCACAGAGCACCTAAGAAACTTGCAAAGTGCCACATGGCACTAAAAGCATGACATGGCAAACTTTATGCACTTAGTTATTAGATATATATATATAACTTCTGTAAATTAAAATGTTTAATTAATATATTTAAGTCATTTTATCTTTTATTTAAAAGAATTAAAGAAAAATATATTAATTTATACAAGAGATAATTTTTATTTCTTAAAAACTGTTTAACTATTTTATAGCTTTTATTTTATTAAAAATAATTTATTTGAATTATTTTTTGTAAATAATTAGGTATAGCATATATAACTATACAGTCTGCGCATCACATAGATTCATGACTAATATATATTAAATCTTGAGTCCTAAAATCATTAAACCAAAAATTTGACAAGTGTCCACCTTCATATTTAAGTATTTTCTCTAAAAGCTAATGTGTTAAGCTATTAAAAATCCTAATTTTTATTAAAAATAAAACATTTTTAATAGTTATTTAGTATTATTTTTTAACTAAAACACTATTATACATATTTCAATACTACTCAAATTCTAAAATTATGTATATATTATATATTTTTCTACCTTAAATCACTCAAAATATTTTTTCTAAACCATTAAAAAATTTAAAAAATTATAGTAATTATTTAATATTTTTTAAACTAAAACACTATTCTACATACTTCAATACTAATTTAATAATTTTTTATTTCAAAAAAATAAATTTATAATTGCAAAAACAAATCTTATTATAACTAAAAAATTATGGTAACAAAAATTAAAGAAAATAAAATTAATGTAATTTATTTTATTTTTAATTTATTTAATTATTATTGTATTTAAATTATTTATATCATTTTATTTCATAGTCTGCGCATTACGCAGAATCACGACTAATTTTACGTATATTTTAAACCAATAATACATAGTTACCCGCTCACCTATAAATATTGTAGACACAAGCATTTAGCTAGATGGATTCCGTGTATATTCTACATTTGTGTGCGAATTTATTCCTAGAATAAAATTAATAAGCACATAATAAGATTCAAATCCTCAATCTAGCCTTTATTCAAATAATAAAGGGAAAATGATCTCTTCTATCTTCATTTTTAGATCAATTATTAATTAAATTTTATTTTAAAAATCATTTTAATTTACTATTTCAATTTTATAAATTGTGTCAATTCTATCTAATTTTATTTGAAGGATCTAATTGCATCTATAAAAATTGCTTTTAGATTCTTATAAAATAAATTAAACAATTATTCACTTTTTTTCATATTTTTCAAGAAAAATAAAATTTCAAAAATATTCTCAAATTTAACTCAGTTTGTAGTTGAGACTCCAATAAGTGGTTTTCAGTTCTTGTAACCTTCTTTCATGAGGCTGCATTTCAAGAATTATTTAATATAAATACTATTATTGAATACCGTAGAAATAGTCTTGTCAATGTAAATACTAATTATTTAATATAGCAAGACATTCTTACAAAATGAGAAAAATTCTGTTGTGAACATGCATTCCTCTAATTTTTTTTTTTGGAAAATTTTACCTACACTGAGTGTATTATATTCATTGGTACAATTAAACATCATCTAAATATTATATATTTAGTTGATAAAAATAAAATATGTGTCTTCTATTTTAAATCCTACCATTGAATGTATATACACCGGGTATAGGTAAAAATCTTCCATTTTCCTTTTTCTCTCTTTTTATTTGGATTTCGTAAAAAAAAAAACAGAAAATTTCGGATTAAAATTCCTTAGACTTAAACTCACGGTGACCTTATTAAAAGTTTATTAGAGACAAGATTGTATTTTAATTTCATCAAAATTATGAAATTATTTGCATTCGTTTTAAAAGTGAGTATTTTAACCGCTAACTTAGTAATAGTATCGAAATCAGCGTTTGAAATCTGAGATAGAGATTAAATTAATAAAATGGATAACAGAAATAAACTGACACTTATTTCAAGTTGGTTTATGGCAATTAACCACAAATAATTTCATTTTCATCAATTCCACAAAAATTAACTTTGATGGATGATTCACCTCATCAACAAATTGACTTCCTCTAATAGGTTAGTAGCAACGATTTCTATAACCCAACATCGACCAATCTATGCTTTGGCAGTTGGCAGGACCGTTATATATATACCCATCGCAATGGAAAATTGCAAATAGCCAAATATAGGATTTTAGATATTGAAAGAGGCAGCTAAGGCTAAGAATCTTCTTTAATTCCTATATACAATAACAACTATTTTTTATTTTTTTAGACCTTTCATCTTGGCTAAGTTGCAAATAGCCAAATACTGAATTTTGTTATTGTATTCGATATTATTATTATTATTATTATTATTATTATTTCATTTAATATTTAAAACTCTTTTTTTTTTGGGATGATTTTCAGAACAAATTCCCTACATCAGTCCAATGTGTTCAAAATTTCTTTATTATTATCTTTTATTGCTGAACGTTGGCTCTAAAAATCGCATTGGAAAGATAAATAAACTCACTTAAACACTTTGGCTTACTTCAGTTTTTTTGCTCTATATTCCAACAAGCAGAGGTTAATAGTCAAATAATTTTGACTATATTAGTATTATCATCGTTATTAATTTAATAAAAAATTTCATTGTCTAATTCTTTACAATATGGCAGATTCTGCGTCATTGATATATAGAAAGACTTTTCAACAATGTTGTCTCTAGCAGCTCAAGAAATACGTAGATTATCATGAATTCAATGGAATATTATGACACTCATAAAGAAAATTAAATGCAACTTTCATTTATTTACTTAAAATTGATTCAATATTCCAAACTCTTAAATGTTGGAAGTCTTTGCAAGTTAATTAGTGACACGTAATATGACAAGAACATGCAACATCCATAACGTGTCTTTAAGGGCACACAACACTATATAAACTCCTATAATATATATGCTTCATTGCATCTTTGTGGTGTTGTATATCATCTACATTGATTGGGAAATGGCACGTAATTCTTCAAGCTTTACTCTGATGACCCTTCTGATCTTTGCCGTGGTACTATCTTTGACGCCACCAGGTGATGTAGCTGGTAGTAGAATTCATCCTCCAGGTAAACCCGATCCCTTTTTTTTTTTTTGGACTACACCATAGTTTCTAACATATATTTGTTCATAATTATACCTTGTAGTTCGTCCGCCAAGGGGTATATACTGTCCAGCCTGTGTTTGTGCAGCTCCTCCACCGACACCAGGAGCCTGCTGCAAGTGCGGTGCCAATGGTGTAGCGTCTACTGTTGCCCAGCCTACTAGTAAGGGCTCACCATGAAAAGAATAATTTCCCTTTTCAAAGATGCCAAAATATAAAATAAATAGAATAGAAAAATTATTTGAATTCACAAGAGAATTAACATTTGAAGCCATTGATGAGAATCAGTTTCTCTCTCTTGTCCCTTAATCTTAATCACAACCTATAAATAGAGTTAGGGTTGTGTTTTCATTGGAGAAAGAGAAGACCAATTTACATACATATTTATCGACACCTTTTATTTAATCTGGTATGTACATCATGTAACTCTAAAATCAACGTAAGAGATTAATTCACACAATCCTAATTTAAGTAAAATTAGTATTTTACTTTAATTAATTTAATTGGGCCACATTAATGGGCTTATTTTTCTAACATTCTCCCACTTGGTTCGATTAAAGTTAATATAACTCTTATTGTGTTCATAATAATTAATCTCTTACAATTTCTTAATAATAATATAATATGAAAATTGTTCAGTCTGAGTTATAGCGGTTATGTCTTGTTTCATTGAATGATCCCTTCCATATACAACAACACTTACAATTTGTCATATCTATAATTGAAAACATACAAAACATAATTTCATAATGGTCCATGATAATGTCAAAAAATGGCTTTCCTATTTAACTTTAAATCAATTATGTGTACACAAACATAAGAAACATGAAATCCATAATGCAAATAAAAAACATATAATAGAGCTCAGAGTGTCATTACATAATCAATCATCCTAATCATCATTACAACCAATGCACTTCCTTTCTTTTTGAGATCTTCTAACCACTATTCCTTGTGGTTTATTTGCATCAGTCATATGTGAGTTAGTTATTTGATGGGATGATTCTTCATTTAAATGTTGTTCAATGTTATCATTATGTCCTTCAACACTTGGAACAATATTTGGCAAAGTAATAGATTGAGGTACATTCATGTGTAAAAGAACATTTACATTGATTTCCTTTCTCTCCATACTTTGCTATTCATTACTCCTACTAACATCACAATTCTCAATAAAATTTGCATTTTTGGTTTCAATAATTCTCGGACTATATGTTGGACAATAAAATATATACCCTTAAGATTTCTCTGGGTAACAAATGAAGTAACCACTAATAGTTTGAGAATCTCACTTTCTTTAATGTGTATTATAAATTCTTGCTTTTTTTGGGCAATCCAAACATGTAGGTGCCGTAAACTAGGTTTCCTTCCTATCTAGAATTCAAAAGGAGTCTTTTGAACTGCCTTCCTAAGAACCCTATTTAATAAATATACTATGGTTTTAAGTGCATACATCCACAATGATTTAGGTAAAGTTGAGTTACTCATCATACTCCTAACTATATCCATTAAAGTTCGATTATGCCTTTCTGCTATACCATTTTGTTGAGGTGTACCTGACATAATATACTATACACATATGCCATGACTTTCGAGGAGTTTTGTAAATGGACCTGGACATTATCCAAACTCATCATATTTTCCATAATATTCATCACATCTATCAGATCTTACAATTTTCACCTTTTTATCTAATTGCCTCTCAACCTCCTTTATGTATGCCTCAAGAGCATTGACTGATTGAGATTTTTTCATTAAGCAAATAGATATAACCATAATATGAAAAATCATCAATAAAGGTGATAAAATATCTTTCTCCATTAATAGATGGAGTGTCAAAAGGTCCACAAATGTTAGTGTGTATAATTTTAAGAAGTTGAGTGCTTCTTGTGGCTTCTTTCTTGGAATATTTGGTTTGCTTACCCTTAATGCAATCCATATAAATTCCGAGATCAGTAAAATCTAGATTTGGAAGAATTTAATTATTTATTAATCTCTGTAAGCTTTATTTGGATATATGACCCAAATATTTATGTTATAAGTAAGCAAAATTTTCATTCATCATGCTACGTTTAAGTCCAATACTACTATTCTTGGTAAGCAAGGATTCAACAAAAATATTATCAATTTTTAGTTTGTATAAACCATCAATAAGAAAACCAAAACCAATAATTCAAGAATTCTTAAACAAACTAAAACTATTAGATCCAAATTTGCCATTAAAACCATAAACATCTAGTCTAGAAACTGAAATAAGGTTTTTATTGATTGAAGGTACATAAATGGTCGCAGATAAGTCTAATTGATAGCCACTATCTAAGATCAAAAGATAAGTTTCAACGCCTTCAATCGGTGCCTTCATGCAGTTCCCTATAAATAGAAAACCACTTGTTGGTTTGTCGTTTGGATCGTAATGAATTCCTTTCTTTTAGAACCAAGCCTTACGTTTTAAGAAATCTTTCTGATAGTGTCATTCTTTCTTATAAAAGTGACATCTAACAATCTTTCATTCCTTCTCTTCTGCCTGAGAAGCATTAGCACGCTTTTTGGTTTTCTTAAACTTGTTGGCTTTCACTTTCATTCTTTTTCCAGCCCCTTGACCCACAAGATTAACAATGTGATTTCCTTGATTCTTTAATCTTGTTTTCTCCTAAATAAGCCTACCAGCCCATTCATTAATATCCCACTTATCCTTTATAGTGCTATAGTTAATTTGAAAAGGCCCATATTTAGGAGGAAGTGAGTTCAACATAAATTGCACTAAGAAGGAATCCTTTACTGCCAATCCTAAGGATTTCAATCTTGCTGCGATATTAGTCCTCTCGATAATATGATCTTGCATGCCCTTTAACTCATCATACATCATGGTCATGAGCTTTGCCATTAATGTACCATCGAGAAACTTGTCAGCAGAAAAAAATGCTCTTCCACAAATGCTAGAAATTCTTCAACAATTTCTATTTGTGGAATGGCAGACTTAATATTGTTGGCAATTGTCATTCGCAAGAACTTTAGGCATAATCTATTACTGCGTTCTCATGACTTAAAGTGCAACTTCTTAGCCTCGCTACTTGAATTAGTAAGGGCAGCGGGTTTATCTTCCAATAATGCTAAGTTAAGATCCATAGAGTCTAAATGGAAATTAACTTTCTCATGCCATTCAGAGAAGTTTGTACCATTAAATATAGTAACAAATGATGCATGTGAATGAATTGCTATAGCTACAAAATATAACATAATACTCACAATTAATATAGATTCAGAAAAACAATAAAGTAGTTCTCTTTTGAGTGGATACTATAACATTCTTCAAATTCTATGTATATAAACATAATGGGTATTTATCATATTTTAATTAAACACATCTAACATCTTTGGATAATCAAACATATTTAACCAAAATATAATAATACACCCCAATAATGCTCAACAATAATAGAATAACAATTTACCTTTGGGTAAACTCTTAAATTCTATCAATTGTCAAATGCCAACTTATCATCATTCATAGTATTTCATTAATAACAAAATTTATACATGTAATAACACATTCTAGTTTAAGTCACTTTGGCAACTATAATTATAACAATAAATACATATATTTGTTCATAATAAAATTCTACAAACATGAACTCATAAAATCATACTCATTTAATTAAACATAATTATTATGAACAATATAAATAAATAAATAAATAATTGTATTATTATACTGAGCCCCAATCTCCTAATTCTCCTTTACAACATTCTTAAAATCATTACTTTGTAGCCATGCAGCTTGGAAATGAAACATATATATGAGTGGCTTTCCCAGTGTTGGATGGTGGCATAATAGAAAGAAAAATAGGCCTATGATTTGATTGCACCTTGGGCAAAAAGTGAACAACAGTGTTAGGAAATTTTTTCCACTGCTCATTACACAAAAATAGTCTAGTCTTTCAAACCAAGTACCTCTCGACCACATAAACCTTGAACCCAAAAACCCCAAATCATGTAAAGCATAATCATTGTACCAATCATAAAAATCCTCACTAACTCCTACCCAATTCTGTGATTCCCCAACATGCTCAGAAGGTTGCATAATAGAATTAAAATCACCACCCACAACCTAGGGACCCCTTACACACCTAACAATCCTTCTCAGCTCCAACCATAACTTCTTACGCATTTTAGCAATAAGACTACCATACACACATGTAACGTATATCAAAGATTGATCATTGAATTTGATAATGTAGTGGATAAATTACCAATGGCTTTCCAAAACACATAGTTCAGTCTCGGAGTTCTATAGGAACAATAACCCACCCGCGAAACCTCTAGCTTCAACTCGGTGAGAACAACTATACCCCGAACACTTGATAATCTCTTCTGCTAGCAATCCACTAACTTGTAGCTTAAATAATGCAACCACACTTGGCTTCTTCTCTTATATTAACACCTTAAAAGATCTTCTTAAATTTGGGGGAGATGCTCCTTAATAGTTCTAAAACAATAACGATAAACTCATAATTAACATAGAAAAATAAGCTAAGGACATGATCACTTCAACAATCCTCAGCATTATCATCCTCTATATAAGAGGCACCACTCTTAGACTCTTCATCATTATCTTCTGCATCACTGTATTCTTCTACTATCCTAGAATCATGGTTCTCCCCTCTAACAACCATATTATTATCATCCAGAGGAATAACAAGGTTCATGTTCTCATACCCAGTCCTGCTAGAATTAAAATGGCATGGCTTGTGTATGAAAAAATCTTTAACCTGAATATGTTGTGAGCTCTCCACTTTTAGGTCAATGACGACTACTGAGTGATCCTTAGAATTCAAAATACTTGTCTTTGAAGGCTTGGCACCTTTACCTCACCTTGTGACCTGAGCATTTGAAGTCCATAAAACCTGATTGAGCTGGGGTCATCTTCAGCACATTGGGCTTTTGAGAATTCTGAGTTTGGTAAGCTTTTATTTTTTTTTTTACACTTAGCCCATTGGATCTCGAAGGCAATATTAGTGTTGTATTCATAAGAGCATAATCCTTACCATATTATTTTGTTCCTCAATTATCTCCATGCCATTATCATGATCCTTTTCTAGTACCAAGAATCTCGAACCAGAACCAGTCAACTTATTAAATTCTATTAACACCTCCCCCTAATCCGACATTTTCTTTCCTTGCTCCAAATCTTTCTTTTCTAGTTGCGACCATCCAGGGTCCGTAGTTAGGGTTACCACTTTCCCCGTTGTCCTCTTCGGTAGCCACTTCTGCCACCATTTTACCAGCCTCCATCCTAGCATTCTATTCCTCACGAACAACTGGTTGATCGGGGCACATCCCACTGACATGTCTGAATTTGCCAAAAATAAAACATATCCTAGGCAGGCATTCATAAACTGTTAGTCATATGCACTAGGCAATCATATGTGACTATGTTTTGACTTTATTATTTTATTAATAAAGAGGCACTTTCAGTATTATTTTTGTGTTATGATAATTACTTGAATACTTAATTCTGTGTAAGGTCATCAAGTATGTGACTTGATAGTAAAACCCTTAGATTAAATATGAATTCTATTCAAATTATCCTTAGTCACAATAATGAATTATGACTAGTATGATGTTGACTGATGATTATGTTTTACTAATCATGAATATGAGATATTAAGTCAACTCGTAAGTACTATTTAGAGAAATGATGTACTAGATTGACCCACTGTGAGAATACTATATAGATAATTGTCATAAGTTATTCTCATCATAATAATATTGTTTTAGTCCTTCGACCTTAAAATCACTATGGATTTCTACATAATTATTTTATATTTTTATACATTCTAACATTTTCTTTAACAAGATGATGGAATAGAATGTTGATAGATATGAAATGAGTTTAGTGAGGAATGTGAATGATTGAAGAGGAATTTATCCCTTATTTAATATGAGTAAGATATCTATGGGTCCCTTGATAAGATAGACTAAAAGAAAATGCATGGTCATGCTGAAGTGTATTGATAAAGAGTTACCATTCTCAGTCTACTTGGAATCAAATCATAATATTATTGAACTCTATAAGGATGGCATAAAATATGCCTTAAGTTCAATTAAGATATCATGTGATAAAGGGACTACAATATACAGTGTAAATTAAGGTATGTCAGATTATTGGCTTTCACATAACTTGGGTAGTCATAATGTCTTGCTAGCGGCCAATTATGACTTGTAGGCCTAAATAGGGACTTTAGGCCCGCTACCAAAGTTATGTGAACCTACAGGGCCCCACACTTAGAATAGGCCCAAAACAAATATGGGTTTACCAAGCCCAGTTAAACTCTATGGAAATAAATATACATATATATAAATTCATATATTTATTTATTTAAGGTAATGGTTATTTTAAATAAATAGAAAAATATATTTCTGTTTTTGCATTTAAATCAAATTAGAATTAAAAGTGGTATATACCAAAAGGCGTTTTGGTAAGTGAAACCCTAATTGAGAAGTCTATAAATATATCATGTTCTCTAGGGTTTCATATATGTCTATCATTTCAGCCACCCAAAATTCATTTTCTCTTCTTTTTGAGAAAACGAAACATAGAGTTCTTTCGTTCTTGATTTTGTGAGATAATCAAGAAGGTGCTAGCACACATAAATTCATTTTAATCAAGTGTTGTTCATGTGAACACCACTAGAGGATCCAACCTTTTAGAGACGTCTCAATTCGATCAAAGAAAGCTAAAACCTCGAGGTAGGGTGTCACCGGTGTGAACCCCCTCTCTCCCTTCCAACAATCTTGCCTCTATTTGCATTTATGGTAAGGTTTTGGAAACCTTAAATTAATCAATTAATCTAATTACATGGATCCTTGGTTCGGGTTTGTAATTAAAATTTTAATTTTTTTCTGCATTTTGTATCACGAAACCCAACATAAACTACTTTCTAGACCTTTCCATCCAATGCAATTTTTGGACATAAAGGTTTTTTCAAATTCTATTCCACCGCAATTTTTGCAAACTTCCCCCTCCTAGCAACTTCGATGTTATAATCGATCTTGATGATTATAGATGGCGGGGTTTAGCGCATGTCCAAGTATATTATAACCGCGACACTGTTTGAGCTCAGGGCTCCAGGGAACACATTACTATATCACAAAGACATCGCATGGAGATAAGGAGTCGCCCCCTAGGGTAATAAGTGGGATAAATTGTAGGTGGTGGTAACTCAATTCTCTAAAAGAGAGTTAGCACCACAACCAGAAAATTCTGGGTACAAAATACCAAATTCTTTCAGTCTTGTGTTCATTTAGAATTAGTTTATGAATTACTATCTTATTCTCTAATTATATGCAATTTCATCTAAACACTAATTGAACATCCATTTAGCACCAAAGGTAACTAGCCATGAAATTACATATAAAAATGCATTCATACAAGGTGAAATGTCCCTAAATCTAAACTACATTGATTTTAGTTTTAAGTTAGCTAAGTCTTTTTACAAATGAAATGGAACTAAAGGCGGGCCTACATGTTAATTAATTGGTGAGCTTATATCTATAAATTTTAATTCTAAAGAAATGGGCCCAAGTCTATCAATTTTAAAAGAAAATGGAAATAAATTAATGGACATAATTCTAATTAATTTTAAGTTTAAATGAAGTGATCCTAAATCTAATCATTTTTAAAAGAAATGCTTTAAGGGGCTAAACTAGGACTAGAATTTATTTTCATTAAACTAAAGTGGGCCTAAATCTAAATTAATCTAAATGGGCCTAAATGGATTTTAAAAATGAATTAAACCATTTTAAATGCCTTTTTATTAGAGAATTTAACCTACACTTGGGCTTAGGGCTCAAAACGAATAAAAAAACATAAAACTAGCCCAAATAAATAAATAAACATATAAATACATACATTCAATGATACTAACCCTAATTATTTACATGCAACCTAAAAAATGCTACCACCACCATTAATTTTAATTAGGATTTTTACCAAGTGGACCAAATTTACTAATTAATTTTAAAAGGCAGAAAGTAAAGGTTTCACTATTTCCCACTACCAGGGCTATTACAATTCCTACGTACAAATTAAAAATAAAATTACATACAACCCAATAAACCAAATAAATAAAAATAACACAGAATAATAAAAAAATAAAATCTAAAATCTTCATTAAAATACATAATTTAATCCATAGCAGTCCATGGATCTTCATGGGTTGGCCTTGATTCAATCACCACAGTGGATTTATGTCACCCATCATCATACAAACATAAAACACAAAGAGTAAAAAGATTAGAATGAATTTAAAAAGATTAGAATGAATTTTATTTTCAAAATATTCTTCCACAAAAAAATTAAAAAAAACAAAATCACCGGAATTGTACATTTTCAGTCGGAAAGGTGTAATTCTGATCGGAATTGTACATTTTCGATCAGAAATGTGTGATTCCAATCAGAAATAGGTAATTCTGATTGGTGTTTTTTTAACTTTTAACTACGAAATGACCCTTGAAAGAATTAAAAATTTTACAATTGGGTCCTTAAAAAATTGTTATAATTGAGTCCTAAAAAATGTAATTAAGCCTTAAGATCCAAAATTCAAATATTGGAGATCCATTCGCAGTAAATTTTCGTCATTGGAGTGCTCTGTCGCATCCATACTCGACTATCTCAAAATTGGGTGCTTATAATGACTCTACCAATCAAGCTACCTGATAACTTGATTTCGGAACCTCCGAGTCCTGCGATCAAACAATCAACGAAGAAGCAAGGTGAGATGTGGGGTTTCCCCCACAAACCCTCTGATGCTTAAGTCAGAGAGGATAGAGAGAGAATTTAGAGAGATAAAGAGAGCTAAGAAAATATAATAGAGTAGAATGAATATTATGAGGGGAGGTGAGGAGTATTTATAGATAATGAGATGCTCAAACTTGAGAAGAATAGTATTCCTCTTCCTTGTAGGACATTCTTTTATTTTGAGCATTCCCTTCTTGATCTGGGAGTCTTCCTAATGAGGGAATCCTTTTTCTACTCGGAAATGAACTTCCTTGGCCTACAAGTCACAGTGAATTAGGAAGATAATTATCGTTTTGAATAGGAATATATTTGAGGGTATTAAGAGTCCCCTCTAGAAAGTCTGTTCGAATATTAATGTCTGTGTATTCCATTTATCAGTGATATTTGGATAGTTTTGTGAAACTCGGGATTGCTGAGGATGATGTATGACATTATCGGGTGAGTGGAGGTGGCCGGCCTCAGTCACTGATGTTGAAGATGCTGGGTACCGAGTCCCAGAATGAAGTCTGCTACTGCATAGAAAGAAAAGATTGCCAGTTAGACTTGCAGATACTCAGTAGGATAGGCTCGATGTTATGAAATAGCCTAAGGGATTAACCCGTCATATAAATAATTTGACGGAACCAGCCATTGCTGGGGTTTTTAGTGATTGAGGCTTTATTTGACCATGTGGTCTCTCAATGTTATAACATGGCAACTAGGACCGAGTGCCTATAACCGTGTGGTCTCTTGGTATTGTAAAGCGAGGCCCGAGTGCCTTTCAAAAATGTCAAATGTCACACCTGTGGGTATACTTTATTTTCAAAACCGTCACATCTATGCATATGTGAGAGGACGTGGCATGTTGGGCGGTGACTTTGCAGGTTAAGAGGTACGTCCATTGAAAGGACAACACTTGATAACCATCCTAAAGATGGCTCTTAAATGCAAGAGTGTTGTGATTATTATACCCTTGGGGAGTAAAGATGCAAGGGCTGCAGTAGTGCGGGTATGTACTGTCAATCTAGAACATTCCTTGGTGTATAAAACGAGAATAGGTGAAGTGGAACATCACTTACAACATTTGTGTTGTTCTGTTCTATCTTCTTTCCCTTTGCTGCTTCAAGGTTTCATGGGTTCTGCCATCTTCTTGCTTATGAAGAATCCTTATTTTCCAGTTGAAGATAGCTTCTTCTATCTATATTATTTTTTGGTTTTTCTAGTTTTTTGAGTCTGAAGTGCCAATGGCTCCATGACAGCAAGTGACACTAGATATGTTTGAATCTAGGGTAGATGAAGGCATGTTAGAGTGGTATAGGCGTCAATTTAATATTCCTCATGAGTACATTCTCCATCTTATTAATAAGAAGGTGCATGAACCTTATACAGATGCTGTGAGAATGGTAGTTTACTAGGATCGATTAGAGGGTGGATTGTGGTTTCCCATAGACCCTTTTGCGAAACTTTTCTTAAATAGATATAACATAGCACCTGGGCAACATCATCCCAATAGTTATAAGATTTTGATTTGGTATATAGAGCTTATGCATAAGGAAGGTAGAGACCCGGACTTCAACATGTTCTGGTTTATGTATAGCTAAAATAAAAAAAAGGGAGAGCTTACATTTTCTCTATTGGTAGTTCCTGGTTTGAGTCTATTTGTGAGACTTCTGGATATACCAAAATCTTGGAGGCATAAATATTTTGTTATAGAGCATCCAAAAGAGTTCTTCAAGATCCGGCACTTATGGGTTGATGCTTGTCATGATGTAAAATGTCTGAGAAAGCTGCCTGCTGCAGACTCAGACTTAGTAAAAAAGCTTCACACTTGGAGCGTATTTGAGGGAACCTCAGCCGAGAATTGTTCTCATTGATACCTTCGAAGAGTATGTAATGGGAATAGAAACAGTGATGGTAAGTTTTGAGCTTCTACAGGTACATTCTAACTCTTCTTTTCCTTTTTGCGTAGATGGCTGACTTTCTAAATTTCAGACGGGAAAATGACTTTCAGATGATGATGATCTAGGGCGAGAATGAGAGTAAGAGGTCAATGCTCTTTCTTTAGAGGAGGAACCTTCCAAGACTCCTCTAGAGCCTCCAGCTGTGATCTTTTGGGACCCTCCCGTTGAGCATACCCAAAGAAAGGCTATTGAGTCTTCAAAGAAACGTTCTCGAGGTAAAAGGATAGCTGAGGATGAAGAAGAATTGACTGAGAACATGTTCATCAAATGTCCAAGGCTTCCTAGGTGTCCTGATTCAAAGAAAATGATTTTGAACAAGATGAGTCCATCGAGTATTCTGAACCCCCAAGTTAGAGACTAGTATACCGAGTCTCTGTGCTTGCCAGAGGATGTCCAATGGTGGAGGGATATATAGGTAGAGGCGAGCTATTTAATTCCCTGATTACACATACCTCAGAGGTAAAAGATTAGAACGTATCTTGCAGCGACAATAAGTATTGTTAATATACTAACGCTTCCTATTTCACTTGCAGATGGCCCAAGGCCTGTGGCTGGCTAAGGATAAACATTTCATCCTTCAAAGTGAATACAACTTCAAAGATGCTGAGGTACGCACCATTGCTAGAGACTACAAAAAAGAAGTTGGGTGCAGTAGCTAGTGCCTTGGAACTTACAGAGGCATAACTTAACAAAACCAAGTATGAGGTGGAGTCTCATGATAAAAGATCTAAGATCTTGAACATACCTAGGCCCAACATACTGAGGTGATGAAGGAGCAAGATTCTGAGCTTGCCGTGCTAAAGGAAAAGTTGGAGAAAGAAAAGAAAGGCCGAAAGGATGGCCTGAATCCTATTAAAACATGGTGTCCAGGTTCCTCAAGGTGTACAAATCTGAGCTTAAGAGGATTTTGCTTGCTCAATGTCCTAATCTGGACTTCTCTGAGTGTGACAAGATAACATCAATAGACTTGGCTAAGTTGTCTGCTGCTGATGATGCTGCCAGTAAAGCTACCAAGAAGCACTGAGAAGGCCCAAGAGTCTCCAAAAAGTTGACCATTGTTAAGGGGTCTACTTTCGAACATCTAGTGAATCCTAATCATTCCAAAGAAGGGTCCTCAGTCGAAACTATCCTTGTTGCTGCTACCTCCATGGTGCCCGAGACTCCCACTTTGAAGGATGCCAATGCTTCTACTGACGTTAGCTTAGTGCCTTATGATTCTGAGGCTAATATAAACACTTAAGTTTTATTTATTTTTTTTTTGTAAAAACAATTGAGAATGAATGGAATGGTGCTTCTTTATTTAAGATTATCTCTTTTTTTTAAGTATAATTTCTTTTACTGATAGTATTTCCTAAGGCTATCAGAGTTCTAATATCGAGACAATTCTTTTCTTTGCATATCTTTTATCTTGTATGCACCCTTAGTGGTTTTTTTAGTGACTTAATATGGGCCTTCCCAATTAGGTCCGAGCTTGCCAGTTCCAGAATTGCCTTTGCTATTGTTTACTCTTCTCAATATGAAGTCTCCAACTTTGAATTGCCTTGGTTAGACATGTTTGTTATAATATCCAGCTATTCTCCGCCTCTGTGCTTCCGAGACTATATATGCTCGTTCCCTTCTTTCCTCAAGCAAATCTAGGCAAATTCAAGCATTGAGATTGTTGATGTTTGGATACAACTCTCCAGAGTCTTGGTAGTTTTATGAACTAATTTCCACAGGGATAATTGCATCCATTCCGTAAGTCAATCTAACGGGTGTTTCTCGTGTTGAGCTTATGGGTGTTGTTCTATACGCCCATATGACATTGTTGAGCTCTTCTACCTAGTTTCCTTTCTTTTCATCCAATCTCTTCTTTAGCCCATGTATAATGATTCTGTTAGTAACTTTTGTCTGCCCAATTATCTGAGGGTGAGCCACTGAAGTGAATCTATGTTTAATGCCCAAATTTGAACAGAATACCTTAAACTTCTCATTGTCAAACTGCTTGTCATTATATGTGATCAAAGTGTAAGGTGTGCCGAATCTGCGAATAACTTCTTTCTAATAGAAATGTTGTATCCAAGACTCAATGATGGTTGGAATAGTTTCCACTTCTACCCACTTTGTAAAGTGATTAGTTGCCATAATCAAGAACTTCTTCTGAGATGTAGAAACTGGGAACGGACCTAAGATATCAATTCCCCAAACAACGAAAGGCCACGGACTTCTAATAGGATGCTGAGTGTTGGAAGGCTTATGAGTAAGATGAGCAAACTGCTGACACTTAGTGCACTTTTGAACGAGCTAGAATGCATCCTTGGACATGTTAGGCCAGTAATAGCCTTGTAATAATGCCTTCTAGACCATGGATTTTGGAGCTTCGTGAGCTCCGTATATCCTTTCATGGATTTTTATGAGCACATAGTTGCCCTCTTCTGGAGACACACACTTTGACCATGGATGAGATAATGACCTTCTGTATAGTTCACCATTGTACATAGAGTAATAAGCGACTCTGATCTTCAACTTCTGAGCCTTAAGTTTATCTTCAGGTAGGATTCTGTGCTTCAGGTATTGTAATTGGCTTCATCCACTCAACCACCTCCTGAGTGTTCATTACTTTTTCTTCCTCGATGCTTGGTTTGGTAAGTTCGTCAGTTAATTCAAGTTCTTTAAACACCCGATTGGCTTCAGATGCTGACTTGGCTAACAAATGCGCTTCTGAATTCTCACTTTTGGAAATTTGCAATATTTGCCATGGTCCCCCTTCATGCTCCAGCTTCTTTAGGATGGCTTTTTCGACATATTTGACCATGCTCGGATCATTGACCTGGTTGACCACTATTTGGGAGTCAGAATAAACTTTAAGATGTTTAGCTCTAACTTCTATGGCTAGTCTGAGTCCTATAATTAATGCTTCATCCCAAGTTGCATTATTTATGGCATTGTATTTGATTTGGACTGCATATTTGATTCTCAGTTTGCTCGACCCAATTAGGATGACTCCAGCTCCAGATCCTTAAGCTCCGAATGCTCCGTCTATGTATAGTTTCCACTCCGGGTATGAGAGGGAGACGACTTCTTTGAATGTCATCTCTTGTATGAAATCTGTTAGAGCTTGAGCTTTTATCTGCTGACGAGGCACATAACTCATATCAAATTGTCCCAACTGAACTGACTATTGGACCAATCGTCCTGGAGTTTATGGCCTCTAGAGAATTTTCCGCAAGGGGAAATTAGTTCTGATAACTATGGAATGCGCTTGAAAGTATTGTCAGAGTTTCTTAGATGTGTGGATGACTATCATTATGAGTTTGTCAAACATGGGGTATCGGGTCTCCGAACCCCTAAGTATCTTGCTGGCATAGTAGACCAGGCTTTGTTGACTCCCTTCTTCCCGGACTAACACTGAGGCAATAGATTCATGGCCAATAAAGAGGTACAAGTATAAGGTCTCATCCGAAACTGGTCTACCGAGCAATATCGGTGAAGTTAGGAATTTTTTATTTCTTAAAATGTTGTCTAACACTCGTCATTCCATTCAAATTTCTTTAAACTCTTTAAAGATCAAAATAGAGGTAGGCATTTCTTATCTGAGCATGAGATGAACCTTCCAAGAGCTGTAATTCTGCCATTGAGTTTCTAAAGCTCATTCAATGTTTTGGAAGATTTCATATTTAGAATAGCTTCCATCTTTTCTAGGTTTGCCTCTATACTCCTGTGTGAGATCACGAATCCTAAAAACTTCCCTATCTTTACTCTGAATACACACTTATCCGGGTTTAACTTGATTTGATATTTGTCTAGTATGGTAAGTATTTTATCCAGGTCCTCGGCTTGTTGTTCTACAGTCTAACTTTTAATAATGATATCATCCATGTACACTTCTATGTTTTTCCTAATCTGGTATTGAAATACAAGATTCATCAGCCTTTGGTAGGTTGCTCTAGCATTTTTTAATCCAAAGGGCATGACCTTGTAGTAATAAAAACTTCATGAGTAATGAATGACATTTTCTCTTCATCTTCCTTCTTCATGGGGATCTGATGGTACCCCTGAGTGGCATCAATAAAACTATAGAGAAGGTGGTAAGCTGTTGAATCTACCAATTGGTCAATTATTGGTAATGGATAGCTATCGTTGGGGCTTGCTCAATAGTGTAGTTAACACACATTCGGTACTTCCTATTAGCTTTCTTAACTAACACCACATTAGCTACCCACTTTGGGTGTGTAACTTCCCTTATGAATCTGACATCTAACAACTTTTTTATTTCTTCTGCAATCACTTTCTGCCTCTCGTACGCTAACTTCCTTTTCTTTTGGAATACTGGTTTCATTCCTGGCAGGATGTTCAGGCTATGCGACGTAATTTGAGGTCCACCCCACAATTTTAGTCACTATTGAAGGGAAGCTGTTAGAGTGTCTAGTAAGAACTTCACTAATATTTTTTTTGATGTCCTTATCTAGCTTGCCTCTAATTCTGACTACCTTTTCTTTTATGTTTTGCAATGCTTAGACCTGATCAACTGGCTCTAGATTGACACCTTATTTTTATATTTCTAAAGATGCCAAGGGAAAAGCTTCCAACTGAGGTTTGGAAGCCAATTGATAACACTGCTGAGCCATTGACTGATCTTCAAGTATGGCTATGACTCGATCTTTTAGAGGGATCTTCATGGTCAGCCTCTTATTACTCGTGGCTACATCAATCTCATACAAGATGGGTTTTCCAATGATGCCGTTATAAGCAAGCGAAAGATCCATGATGTTGAACAAGGATTGGACTGCTTTTGAATCTTCTGTTTCCCAATTGCCAAATTCTATTTCCAGTTCCACTACTCCCATAGGCTAGGTTTTTCCTCCGTAGAAGCTAGTGATGGGGTTTTTAATGGCTTTGAGATCAGTAATTGAGCCTCCCATAGCCCGGTAGGCGCTCCATGAGAGTGCATTGATAGTGCTTCCCTCATCTATTAAAAGCCTTTTCACCAGATAATTTCGGATGTATGCACTTACAACCAAGGCATCATTTTGGGGATGACGGGCATGTTCTCCATCTTCTGGTCTGAATGTGATAGTTGACCTTTGAAACTAGCTTTCTTCTCTCCGAGTTCATTTCATCCTTTTCTCTTTAGGTTCTTCTCCTCTAAGTATCATATTAATGACCCCAGCCACTTCATTCCGAGCCTTCTTTGTTTCAGACTTATCACCATTCTTGTCTTCGGAGTCTTGGTATCTCCTGTTTGAATTAGTAAATTTTCTGAGTTTGCAATTTTGTATTAGTTGCTCTATGGCTCTTTGTAATTCTTGGCAATCATTAGTGTCATGTCCGTATTCTTGGTGATGTTGGCAATAGAACCTCTTGTCTGCCATTGCTCTTTTGTTAGGACTCGATCTTCTAGGCGCGGGTATTCCCACCCCATTTGCTCTAATCCACATAAGGACTTGTGATTTTGGAGAATTTAAAGGCATATAGTTTTCAGTTTCTTTTCTGAATCCACCTGTCGGGCCTCCTACTGGGCCTCTGAAATAAGGACGTTGGGCTCTAGGTCTCCTTGGCTCGGATCTTTCTTCCTTTTTAAAGGATGGTCTGTCATCATCCTGCTGTGCCCTTCTGTCTTCATCAAGTTTTATCAGTTTCATTGCCATAGACATGACTTTAGAGAAAGTTGTAAGCTTATTAGTCATAATCTTATCTTTGAGTTTCCCTAATCATGTCCCATTCTTCATAGCCTCTATGGCCACTTCATCACTTAAATTCTCAATCTGCATGGTGACCTTGTTGAATCTGTCAAGCGAACTCCTAGTGACTCTGAGACCTCTTGTTTGCACATTCTGAGATCATTCATATTTTTTGTAGGTGGAACGTTGGTGATGAACTGAGTTTTGAACTTCTCGACTAACTTTTCAAAGGACGAAATAGAATTCTTAGGAAGTTGTTGAAACCACCTTTGAGCAGTCTTAGTAAGTGTGCCAGGGAAGACGCGGCGTAGGATCCCATCGTTTACATTCTGAAGCATCATCTTTGTTTGGAATGAACAGACGTGGATGATTGAATCTCCCGTTCCATCAAATTGATCTAGTTGAGGTAGCTTGAATTTAGAAGGGATCTCAGTTTTGACAATCCTGCTTACAAAGGGTGTTGTTCCTTCTAAGACACATTCCTCTTCCTTTCTCAGCCCAGTCCAGGCTTTCTAAATTACTTGTTCTACTTTTTGAGCTATCTAGGAGTCATCTAAGGCAACACAACTTATGGTTGATCCTTCTGGATCTTTTCGAGCTCCTTTGTTTCCTCCAAGGGCGCTCTAAGTTGCCATAGGTGGTATGATCGCGTTATTCTCTGGATTAGTAGTTTCAGGATTATTTTTTTAAATTAGGGTGTTTAGTTATTGTTGCATGAGGGCTATCTGGGCTTGGGTGTTTTGGATAATTGCTTCTTTATTTGTAGGAGGCAGGTTATGTCTGGGCTACTATGTTTAAATCCAGTGTATTTATAGTAGGGGTTCCTAGAAGACTTGAAAAAGGGTATGGAAGGGATGGGTTGGGTAATGTGATGTAAATGAGCGTAATAAGGAAAACTTGTGCCGGGTGTTGTCCATCCATGGGTGACTCCGGAAAGAGGGGTTTGATATGATGGTCCCCCGTGTTGGATGAGAGCTAATGGGTCAATCGGCAAGATGGGGGCTGACGGATTAATAAGAGAAATAGGGGCTGATGGATTGATGGGAGCGTCCGACGTTGATCCTGGCGGATTGGCTTAAGTATCGGTAGTTGGTGGTAGGCTGGATGTCATGTTTAGAGTTGCTTAGCTTGGTAGATTTATGATGATTTTGAGTCAAGAGATTCCCACTAATGGTGCCACTTGATAACTTGATTCAGGAACCTCCGAGTCCTACGATCAAACAAACAATGAAGAAGCAATGTGAGATGTGGGGTTTCCTCCACAAACCCTCTGATGCTTAAGTCAGAGAGGGTGGAGTGAGAATTTAAAGAGATAAAGAGAGCTAAGAAAATAGAATAGAGTAGAATGAATATTATGCGGGGAGGTGAGGAGTATTTATAGAGAATGAGATGCTCAAACTTGAGAAGAATATGATTCCTCTTCCTTGTAGGACAGTATTTTATTTTGGACATTTCCTTCCTGATCTGGGAGTCTTTCTAATTAGGGAATCCTTTTTCTACTTGAATATGAACTTCCTTGGCCTGCAAATCACAATAAATTAGGAAGATAATTATCGTTTTGAATAAAAATATATATGAAGGTATCACTACCAATGAATCGTAGGATTCGTTTATGGTAGTAGTGCAAAGTATATCCCAAATCCACACAATAACATACTTCATCTTCTCATCAATCAAACTGTGGTGACCAAGGCCGCACTACTAGATAGTGTCCCAAAATAACCAAAGGACCATTAACAAGGGCATGTTGAGTATCCTCTTCATTCTTGAATCTCACCAAGAAAAAGTCATTCTCAAGATCAATCACTTAAAAACCCTTCGTTGTACCCTAGAGTTTTGTACCCAATGGAACGGCCTAACAATTTTACCACCACTGAATTTTTCCATGGTTTTGCCAAAGAGGCATGGATTCTCTTAGAGAAAGTAAAAACAGGAATAAGTTCCTCAGTATTAATCACCACATCCTCCGCCGTAATTTGAAAATCCTCCTCCGGGAAACCAATATTTTCTTTTATTACTCCGGTACGCTGAAGTAAATTGTCCTTAAAAGGACATAAACGTATTCTGCTGCACGTTCTCAGTCACATCTTGCTCTCTTACCCTCGCTTTTTCATCCATTGGTGGAGCCCAGACCTTTTTCATACGAGTGAGAGAACTCGGCCATTTTTTTTTATTATTATTTTTTTAAATTAAGAGAATGAATATTTGTTTTTGCAGTCGGCACAGGGTGATGCCATTACCCACAAGTTGCTGGTATGGTAGTGACGAAGCTAGAAGTTGAAGCAATTTTCCGACCCACCTATAATTTTAATAATGTACCATGATTCTAATGTCTTGCTTTAAACATAAATGAAAGGTTCGATCAAAAGTTTTTTATGTGTTGGAATTGTTATGTGCTTCAAGGTGTTTATTATTATTATTATTATTATTATTATTTAATAGGAGGCTCAATAATGGAGCGCACAATTGAGAATTTTGATCTTAAAATATTCTTAGAAAAAACCAACCACTAGAATTTTCTTTTAATTTACGTTTCTGGTTACACTTATACTACTTCTTTCCATACCTATACACCTAATTTAACTTTTACACAAATTAGAAAAACATATATAATCAGTATTGTTGAAATATAATAAATTCTTTAATTAGTTTTAAATAATAAATACCATTTTACTAAATTTAAATTGTTCAAATAAAAATATACATTAAATAGGAGGTTGTTAGAATATTAACGAATTAACTATTATTTTAAAAAATTACATATAATTTAAAATAAATATTTTTTTAACCTCCTTATTAATAAACAAAAATTGACTTATAATATACAACGAATAAAAAAACTAGAATAAAACTTCTTCACTTAAGTTTTAATTTTGGTTTAAGGGTGCGTTGCTGCGGGACAACATAATGGAAATTGCTCAACTGTTGAATAGTTTTGCCCTAGAGTTAAGTGCAAGCTTCATCTGTGAAAAAAAAAATGTGTAAAAAGAAAATTATTTATCCATGTAGTTCTTCCGTTTTAAATAAGATAAAAATAATGTTACAAATCAACAATTGTAGAAATTAAATTCTATATCTCATGATATTTTTATAAAAAATTGATCATTAAACCACATTCTCACTTGCAGTACATAATATTTCTTTTAAGGTGCAAATGAAATTTGACGCTAAACTACATCTCCCTGCTTTCATTGCCGAAAAAGAATAAAAACTAAAATTAATCTGAGCAAAACAAATTGATAAACAATTATTGATTAGATTACAATAAGATTCTCTTTTTTTTTTTCTTTACACAGCACCGACAAACCACAATAAGTAATTAAATACATATGTTGCTGTCTTAAATTTAATGATTTGAGATGATGAACTATAAAGCTTATTTTTATACTAGCAATATTGATGGTAGGTACAATGGGATTAAAATTAATCTGAGCAAAACAAATTTTGGTTTAAAGGTGCGTAGCTGTGGGAAAATATAATGTGATTCCTCAACTGTTGAATAGTTTTGCCCTAGAGTTAAGTGCAAGCTTCATTTGAAAAAAAAAAAGTGTAAAAAGAAAATTATATATCGATGGAATTTTTTTTAAATAAGATAAAAATAATTTTACAATCGATGATTATCGGAGTTAAATTCTGTAATGATAATGTTTTTAAATAAAAATTGACCATTAAATCACTTTTTCACTGGCAGTACATAATATTTCTTTTTAAGGTGCAAATGAAATTAGACGTTAAACTGCATCTCCCTGCTTTCATTGCCGAAAAAGAATAAAAACTGAAATTAATCTGAGCAAAACAAATTGACAAGCAATTATTGATTAGATTAAAATAAGATTTTTTTTTTTTATTTACACAGCACCGACAAACCACAATAAGTAATTAAATACATATATCGCTGTCTTAAATTTAATGATTTGAGATGATGAACTCTAAAGCTTATTTTTATACTAGCAATATTCATGGTAGGGACAATGGGCTAATATAATATTTTATTTAGAGCATCAATTTTGTTGTCATCATCTGGATCTTTATTCATAGAAGCCTAAAAAGACATGCATAAAAGAACAAAACGTTCTTGATCATTCTCTTGTTTCTTGTGAAACAAAGCTCATGCCCATCAAATTAATTTGATCAGTACAACATAGGAAACGAGCGAAGAATTGATAATTGATAATTAATCTAGAATTAGACACAGCTGTGCGCCCTATGCTAAATGGCTATGCTTGAAAATATGCATTTCGAGCATCACATTGTTGAATAATTAAACTTGTTTCATATATGTGATTTTAATTGAAAGAAGAAAAGTTATGGTTAAAATTAAAAGAGAGGTATGATAATTGGTGTTAGATTTTTGATTTAATGTGTGTGGTTTTAAATATTTTGTATTAATTTATTTATAAGCATATTTTGTGGTTTGTGTTAGTTTGAGGTTAGTATAAATACCCCCTCTTCCTTGCATTGTAATTATCAAGTAAGCAATTCAAATATTAAAGCTTGAGTTATAAGAGTTGTAGTGTGTTTGAGAGAGTTTGAGTAAAGATTGTTTGAGTGTTTAGTGTTTAACAAAGCAGCATCAGAGCCAAATATTGGCATATAGTATACCAAATCGAAGCTCTTGGAAAGACGAATCCAACGCCGCTGGAATTACCCCGATCAGAGGTCGAACGCACTGTCACTTCGGAACATTGCTGCCAAAAACCCAGTCAACTCACTAAGTTGAAGTCGAGTCAAGCCAAGTCTGAAGCTGAGCCGAGCCGAGTTGTCAAGCCATTAACCAAGCCTTTTTAAGCCATTTGATTGAGCAGTCAAAGCCGTTTTGACCGAGCCGTTGATTGATGCGTTGATATGTTGACCGAACCATTGATCAAAAGTTGACTTTTTGACCGGAGTCCATCTTAATGTTTTTCGGTGTTCCGGATCCATTTGTGAAGTCAGATTTTGCTAATTCTTTCCAGATTAAGCAATATGGCAAATAGTGTGGCATCCTTTCAAGTTCCAATACTCAACAACAACAATTACGACAATTGGAGTATCAAAATGAAGGCTCTCCTTGGTGTACATGATGTTTGGGATATCATATAGAAAGGCTATAGTGAACCACAAAATGAGGCATCACTATCCCAGTCTAAGAAGGATAGTTTAAAAGATTCAAGAAAGAAGGATAAGAAGGCTCTTTTTCTGATCTATCATGATGATAGTTTTAAGAAAATTTCAAATACAACTTCAGCTAAACAAGCATGGGAGAAGCTGCAAACATCACATAAAGAAGAAGAAAAACTAAAGAAGGTGCATTTTCAAACTTTAAGAGGGGAGTTTGAATCTCTGCACATGAAAGGAAGTGAGACTATTTCTGATTATTTTTCTAGAGTTTTGGCTATTTCTAATCAACTAAAAAGAAATGGTGAAAAATTAGAAGATGTGAGAATAATGGAAAAGATACTCCGCTCATTAGACCCAAAGTTTGAGCATATTATTGTAACTACAGAAGAGACGAAAGACTTAAAGGAAATGAAGATTGAGTAGCTTTTAGGCTCATCCAAGCCTATAAAGAGAAGCACAAGAAGCAGCAAGGACTCACTGAGCAACTCCTCAAACTACAGCTTAAAGATATGCATCAAAGTCAATGCAATGAAAGAAATCAACGTGGCCGAGGCAGAGGCAGAAGTCGCGGATGAGGTGGAAGTCGTGGTCGTGGACGAGGTTGGAGTTCTTACAATAACAACTTCAACAACTATGAGAAAGGTGAAAGTTTTACAAGAAGTCATGGGAGAGGCAATCCAAACTTAAGGTACAATAAATCCCAAGTTCAATGTTATAATTGTCAAAATTATGGGCATTATGCATAAAAAATATAGAGCTCCAAGCAATAAAGTTGAAGAAAAGACCAATTATGTAGAAGAAAAGATTGAGGAGAAGACAGTGCTACTATCATGTAGAACCAATGTTGAAGATTAAGAAAGTACTTGGTATCTTGATACTGGCGCAAGCAACCATATGTGTGGAAAAAGAAGTATGTTCGTGGAAGTCAACGAATCAATGGTTGGCAATGTTTCATTTGGTGATGATTCAGAAGTGTCAGTAAAAGGAAGAGGTAACATCCTTATTTGTGTTAAATATTGTAGTCATCAGTTAATTTATGATGTCTATCATATGCTTGATATGACATACAATATTTTGAGTATGGGTCACCTTTTAGAAAAAAGCTATGATTTTTACACAAAAGATTATAGTCTTTTTATAATAAATGGAAAAGGAGACTTAATAGCCAAAGCAAAAATGTCAAAAAATAGATTGTTTCCTTTGAATATTCAAAATGATGTTACAAAGTGTTTGAAAGCTTGTTATAAAGATGCATCATGGTTATGGCATCTTCGATTTGGGCACCTCAACTTTGGAAGCTTGGAACTATTATCGAAGAAGAGAATGGTGAGTGGACTACCTTGCATCAACCATCCAAATTAGTTTTGTGAAGGGTGTTTACTTGGAAAGCAGTTCAGAAATAGCTTTCCTAAGGAATCATACTCAAGAACCAAGAAGCCATTAGAGCTCATCCATACTGATGTGTGTGGGCCAATTAGTCCAAGCTCTCTCGGTAAAAATAACTATTTCCTTCTTTTTATTGATGAATTTTCAAGAAAAACTTGGGTATATTTCTTGAAGCAGAAATCAAAAGTCTTTGAAGCATTCAATACATTTAAAGCTACTGTGGAGAATGAGAGTGGCCGGAAGATTAAAGCATTGAGATCAAATCGAGGAGGAAAATTCACTACAAAATAATTCTAAGAGTTTTGTGCAACAAGTGGAATTTGACATTTTATCACTATTCTGAGATCTCCAGAACAAAATGGTGTTGCATAAAGAAAAAATAGAACCATCCCTGATATGGCATGCTCAAAAGCAAACATTTGCCGAAAGAATTTTGGGCTGAAGCTATGACTACCGTAGTTTACCTATCCAGCCGATCTCCAACAAAAAGTGTTTGGGGAAAGACACCGCAAGAAGCCTAGAGTGGAAGAAAGCCCGAAATTTCTCATCTAAGAGTATTTATGAAGTGTAGCCCATGTTTATGTACAAGATGAAAGAAGAACCAAGCTTGATGACAAAAGTGAAAGATACATTTTCATCAACTATTCTACTTATTCAAAAGGGTACAAACCATACAATCCAAACAACAAGAAGTTTATGATCAGCCAAGATATGATGTTTGATGAAGAAGGTGAATAGGACTTCAACTCTTCCACAGATGAATTCAACTTCTTTCCTCAGTTTGATGAAGTAGAGCAAACACCAGTGGAGCAACCAGGTGAACATCAGTAAGAGCATGCAACACCACCTGCCTCACCAATGCAAAGTGATAAAGGAAACTTACCGCCATCTTTTCTGGTTGAAAGAAATAAAGAACGCACAAGAAGTCTTGAAGATCTCTATAAGGTGACTGATCGACTTGAAAATCTCACTCTTTTTTGTCTTTTTGCTTATTGTGAACTAGTGAACTTCCAAGAAACTGTGCAAGATGAAAAATGGAGAAATGCAATGGATGATGAAATCAAAGGCATTGAAAAGAATGACACATGGGAACTCACTACTCTTCCAAAAGGACACAAGCCAATTGGTGTCAAATGGATCTACAAAACAAAGAAGAATGTCAAAGGAGAGGTCAAAAAGCACAAAGCAAGGGTAATTGCCAATGGTGACAGTCAAAAAGCTGGAATTGACTATGATAAGGTATTTGCTATTATTGTACGCTTAGAGACTGTAAGACTGGTTATTTCTTTAACAGCTCAAAATAGGTGGAAGATTTACCAGATGGATGTAAAGTCTACCTTTCTAAATGGAGTTCTTGAAGAGGAAGTCTACATTCAACAACCACTAGGCTATGAAGTCAAAGGACAAGAATCCAAAGTTCTGAGGTTAAAGAAGGCTCTTTATGGGTTGAAGCAAGCACCCAGAGCATGGAATAGTAGAATTGACAAGTATCTTCAACATAATGGTTTTTTCAAATGTCCATATGAACATGCCCTCTATTTCAAAATCAAAAATGGAGATTTCTTGATTGTGTGCCTATATGTGGATGATTTGATCTTCCCCGGAAGTAACCCCAACATGTTCAAGGATTTTAAAAAAGAAATGACAATGGAGTTCGAGATGACGGATATTGGATTGATGGCATACTGCCTCGACATTAAAGTCAAGCAAAAGGAAGATGGGATTTTTATCTCTCAAGAAAGCTACACAAAAGAGATCCTCAAGAAATTCAAGATGGATGATTATAACCCAATAAGCACACTGATGGAGTGCGGAATTAGGTTGTTCAAAGATGATAAAGTAGAAAAGGTTGATCCAACACTTTTTAAAAGTCTAGTTGGATGTTTGCGATATCTAACTTGTACAAGGCCCGACATTCTCTACGCAACATGACTTGTGAGTCATTATATGGAGATTCCAATAACTAATCATTTCAAGGCTGCAAAGAGGATTCTTTGTTACCTAAAAAGTACAATAGATTTTGGCTTATATTATTCAGTTTCTGAAGACTACAAGCTTGTTGGATATAGTGACAGTGATTAGGCCGGAGATAGCGATGATCGAAAAAGCACAACTAATTCTATGTTTTTCCTAGGAGACACCACTTTCATTTGGATGTCAAAGAAGCAACCAATTGTCACTTTCTCAACATGTGAAGCTGAGTATGTTGTTGCTACAATGTGTGTTAGTCATGCAATTTGGCTTCGAAATTTGTTGAAGGAATTGAACATGTCACAAGTGGAACCAATAGAGATTTGAGTTGACAATAAGTCAACAATAGCTTTAGCCAAGAATCCAGTTATCATGATCGGAGCAAACACATCGATACTTGGTACCATTACATAAGAGAATGCATAATGAAGAAAGATGTGAAACTTGAATATGTGAAGTCTCAAGATCAAATTGCATATATTTTCACTAAGTCACTGAAGACTGAAGTTTTTATGAGGTTGAGAATTATGCTTGGTCCTATAAAACAAGTTTAAAGGGGGTGTTGAATAATTAAACTTGTTTCATATATGTGGTTTTAATTAAAAGAAGAAAAGTTGTGGCTAAAATTAAAAGAGAGGTATGATAATTGGTGTTAGGTGTTAGCTTTAAGGTGTGTGGTTTTAAATAATTTGTATTAATTTATTTATAAGTATATTTTGTGGTTTGTATTAGTTTGAGGTTAGTATAAATACCCCCTCTTCCCTGCATTATAATCATCAAGCAAGCAATTTAAATATTAAAGCTTGAGTTATAAGAGTTGTAGTGTGTTTAAGAGAGTTTGAGTAAATATTGTTTGAGTGTTTAGTGTTTAACACACATGCACACGGTTGTGTGTCCTTTCCAACATAACCGTGAGTCACAAATAATGTTTTTTAAATTATGAATTTTTTTTTTATCTAATTGATTTGAAATATTATTTTAATTTCTACTATACCCATATTATGCTTAGTGTATAAATAAATGTTTTAGAGTTTGGCTTGAACAATTTTATCTCTTACTCAAAATTTAATAAAGTTTTACTTTATTTTTTCTGAATTTAGATTTGTTTACCTTAGCTTATCAATCATGCGTTAATGAATCATGCCACACACCACATCAACATATAAGAATAAAACACATAAAACATCTTGCAATATTGGAAGTTGTATATTTTCAACAAACTCCTCCTTTTTAGATTCACTCAAGAAGAACCTTGTTTGTTAATGTGATAACTTAGCCTAAATGCATCAGACACTCAACATCTATATAACTATTGGCAAATTATTGCCTACACTGGGTGTATTACACCCAATGGTAAGATTTGCAATAAAGAGACACGTGTCTCATTTTCAATGAGCAAGTATAAATCACTTGGTTGATGTGTAACAAATCCTACACTGGACCCTTAGGTGTAATACACACAGTGTAGGTAAAAATCTCCCATAACTGTTAGTATCAATTATTGCATAGTTTTTTTTATTTAATTTTCATAGGATTTATTAGTATTTTTTTCTATTTTATTATTTGTAATTAGTGTTTTATTAGGATTTTAGTTTATTAGCTTGATTTTATTTCCTTTTAGTTTCCTAGTTAATTTATGCATTTTTGGAATATTTTTGGAGGAATTTTATTTTCCTAAAGAGTCCGGAATTCAAGCCAATGATTAAGGAGATGTTTTGTGAAGTTATTTTCCTAATTGGAGGAGGTTTTGAAGGAGAAAAATTATTGTTTTGGTCCTTGGACGAATTTTGGGTATTTTTCTATATAAATTGAGAATTTTGGCTCCAGGTTAAAGGGGAGTCGTTGGGGAGAATGCCACTATTAGAGTGAAAACTCCATTAAAGAGCTCAACAAGGTTGAAGATTGAAGTGTGCTTATAACAAGTTTTATCTATTTTTCTTCTTCATTCTCTTGTTATTTTATTTTATGTTTCTAAATTTTTTTAAAGTCATGTTTGGCTTATAAACACTGAACAAAATGTGAGTTGTATTTTTGACTTGAATTCGAAACGTAATACTGTTCATGTACATATATAAGTTAAAACACGAAGAATTTGTGTTACAGTAAATAACTAAGTCATAGTGAAGAGATAAGTGTTAGTTAAGAAAAAATATGCTTTAACATGGCTAAACTTTATATTAGGGTTTGGATTTGAAGTAGCTTTTCTAGGTTGTGATTGAACACATATTTTTAATATTAAATTGATTTTCAGTTAATTCTATAAGTTGTGCTTATTTTCTTGCTTTCAATTTTGGATCCGATTGCATGTTTATGGGTAAATTAACTAACGAGAGCTAGGGGAATTTACTAGCTTAAGACTCATAGAACTTAGACCACTCGACCTCGAGAGTAGGCGAGCTCTTTGAGGATAAAATAATTGTTAAGAAACTTAATGAGTTTTGATTAACTTCTTAATCACGAGAGTAGGTTAAACTTTAATCTCAACATGCTTAATTGAGCTCAAGAGAGTCTTTAGGTATTGTAGAAAACTTACGCTTAATTGAAATCAAAAGAATTAATAACTAAGTTGTTCATGATAGATCTAGAATAGTAAAACTAAACATAAGTTCTATGTTTTCATTATTTGATTTCTTCTTAGTTTAATTTGTTTAGATGATATTTTAATTTTCTAAATTGCTTTATTTGATTTGCTAGCTAAGATCATAAGTAGAAAAATTAGTATTCAATATTTAATTCTCGTGAGAAAGATATCTTTTATACTACAATTCACGATCTGTGCGCTTGCAGATTTTAAATACAACAATAACACGAACATGGAAATAGAAAATGGGGAAACGTGGAAACAACATTTTTTAAAAGTATAGGAAATGTAAATGTGGAGAAAGCGTGTAAATATTAAAAATGTAGGGATATATAAATAAATATTAAAAATTTATGAATATATATAGATATAAATTTTATATATAAATATTGAAAAGTTTTTTTTATCCTATCAATTAATAGTATAATTATAGAAATTATTTTGTTTAGTTATGAAAAATATAAAATTATTTTTTAATTTACCTCCTTTTTATTTAGAAAAATAATATATTTACAAGTTGGAGAACCCGTCCCAGCAAGGAACACCTTCCTACTACAAGGTGAGTCTCTGTCCTCCCCCTAGAATTCACTCTGGCGAATTTGTCTTGTTGCAAAAATGAAAATGCCTATTGGAAGAAATTTTCGTGCATCATAGCTCAACATTTAATACTAATTAAGGTTTTAGTCTAGGGTGTTCATGTGTTGATAAATGATAGTCGCAATATAAACTTCCAGGAATCCTTAAGGCGAGTCTGAAGGAAGAACCCTTCTGTTGCTTTTGTTGCAATTGTTGCACTTCTTGTGTTCAACCCCATGATTCTCATTGGCCAATTTCATGTATTTTTGTTAAGACCCACATATAACTTTTAAAATTGTACCGTATGATTCTAATGTTTTGTTTTAAACAAAAATGGAAGGTTCGATCTAAAGTGTTTTATGTGATGCAATCATTATGTGCTTGTAGGTGTTTATTATTATTATTATTAGGAGGTTCAATAATGGAGTGCACAAAAGGGAATCTTCATCTTAGAAACTAACCACTAGAATTTTCTTTTAATTTTTTTTTGGTTACACATATACTACTGCCTTCCGTAATTATAGACCTAATTTAACTTTTACATAAATTAGATAAACATATATAATCAGTATTGTTGAATTATAATAAATCCTTTAATTAATTTTAAATAATAAATACCATTTCACTAAATTTAAATGGTAAAAATAAAAATATATCTTAGATAGGAGGTAGTTAGTGTATTAACGAATTAACTATTATTTAAAAGATTACTTATAATTTTTAAAAAATAAAATAAAAATTTCAACCTCCTTATTAATGAACAAAATTGACTTATACTATACAACGAATAAAAATAACTAGAACTAAACTTCTTCACTTAAGTTTTAATTTTGGTTTAAAGGTGCGTAGCTGTGGGACAACATAATGTGATTCCTCAACTGTTGAATAGTTTTGCCCTAGAGTTAAGTGCAAGCTTCATTTGAAAAAAAAAAGTGTAAAAAGAAAATTATTTATTGATGGAATTTTTTTTAAATAAGGTAAAAATAATTTTACGATCGATGATTGTCGGAGTTAAATTCTGTATTAATGATGTTTTTAAATAAAAATTGACTATTAAATCACTTTTTCACTGGCAGTACATAATATTTTTTTTAAGGTGCAAATGAAATTAGACGCTAAACTGCATCTCCCTGCTTTCAATGCCGGAAAAGAATAAAAACTGAAATTAATCTGAGCAAAACAAATTGACAAGCAATTATTGATCAAATTAAAATAAGATTCTTCTTTTTTTTCTTTACACAGCACCGACAAACCACAATAAGTAATTAAATACATATATCGCTGTCTTAAATTTAATGATTGGAGATGATGAACTATACTGCTTATTTTTGTACGAGCAATATTCATGGTAGGTACAATGGGCTAATATAATATTTTATTTAGAGCATCAATTTCGTTGTCATCATCAGGATCTTTAATCATAGAAGCCCAAAAAGACATGCATAAAAGAACAAAACGTTCTTGATTCCTCTTGTTTCTTGTGAAACAAAGCTCATGGCCATCAAATTAATTTGATCAGTACATCGTAGGAAACGAGCGGAGAATTGATAATTGATCAATAATTGATGACATTTTTTTTTTAGTTGCCATTGTAATAACTAGACCAATATATATACTCCATCAAGACATTTTCTTGCACCATATATCTATGTACCTCAACGAAACACACAATGGGCTCTGATGGCTCTTTTAGATTTCCGGTGATAGATTTTCGTGATCCAGACCTAAGACCAGGCACCTCTGCATGGGACCTGGTGAAATCTGAAGTGCTAAAAGCTGCTAAGGAGTTTGGTTGCTTCCAGGCTTTGTTCAATAAAATTCCTGAAGAGCTTTATAAGGCAATGAATGAAGCATTGGAGGAGCTGTTCCAATTGCCTTCAGAAACTAAAAAGTGCAACGTGTCTGAAAAACCTTTCCATGGTTACCTTGGATCATCTTCACCAACATCAGAATATGAAAGCTTGGGAATCACTGAACCTGACATCTATAGTAAGGTGGAGAACTTCACTAATGTCCTGTGGGCTGAAGGAAACACAAAAGTTTGGTTTGTGAATTAATTTTTTCAATTTTCATTTTTTGACCTGACATGCCATCTTATATTCTTGAAGACTAGAGATTGACAAACTGAAACTGAAATAGTCCATTCTTATTTCCCTGGTTTTTTTTTTTTTTCCATTTTTGCAGCAAAACTTTACATTCATATTCTGAGTCACTTGTGGAATTAGATCAAATGATTAGAAGGATAATTGTGGAGAGCTTGGGTCTTGAGAAATACTTGGAGGAACATATGAACTCTACTTGCTATTTTCTCAGGGCCGCCAAATATCCAGCACCACAAACTATTGAAAAAAGGGAAGGACTAAGAGCTCACACTGACAAGAACATTATAACCATATTTTACCAGAATCAGGTTGAGGGTTTAGAGATACAAACCAAAGACGGAGATTGGATTCCCGCCAAGTTTTCACCCGATTCCTTTTTCGTCATAATTGCTGAATCTCTCAATGTAAGCTGATCAAATTCCCTTTTCAATTAGAAAATTCTTATCAGAAATACTGATTATCAAATGATTTCTGCAAATATTGTGTAGGCGTTGGTAAATGGTCGACTGTACAGTCCACAACATCGAGTTATGATGGCTGGAAACAAGACAAGATACTCTGCTCTATTATTTTCAATGCCCAAAGAAGGCTATCTCATAAAAGCCATAGAAGAACTAGTGGACGAAGACCATTCTTTGCAATATAGGCCTTTTCACTATAGTGAATACCTAAAACGCCGGCATGAATTGCATGGCAAGATGGTGTCTTTGCCTTCTCTAAAGGATTGTTTTGGTGTCTGATATTTCGCAATGGCCACGTCAGTTCTGATATTCTACTTTGTTTTATAATTTGATATCCTGTTGTATTATATACTTCAATAAAAGAATGAAAATAGTCAGTGAATGAGTAGTTAAGTGGTAACTACTCTCCAATGGCATCATGAGGTGTATGGTTCGATTTATGTTATTATTGATTTAAAAGGGAAAGACTATCCCATATTGTGCAGTCTATCGATGTTAAGATCATATGACATCCAAATTTAAAAAAAATTGAAAATAGTAATAATGTTGAGAGTGGAAAATGGCCTATCTTTTTTCATATTCAGCTTTGTAGTCCTCCTTGATGGACGACAATCTCACATGACCTTTTGAAAGAGATATAAATGAATACAGATGATGGCTAGGATTTCATAATGGAAGATTATTTATTTGGGTCAATCCATGGATAAAATCATGGTCTTTATTTTATTTTATTTTTTATCTTTAAATTGACAACAGTAAAAATTGAATCTAGAATCTTAGAATACTGTTCAAAGGAAGTTACCTTTGAAATACTTCCTCCCTTATTGGCGACCATGGCCTTTATCTTTATTTTCTATATTTTGAACTTTTTATCTTATTATTCTATTATAAAGACAAAAACTTGTTACTAGGTGGCTCATAAATTGACCTAATAAGTCTGTTTCTTATTGTGATAGCTTGCCGAGCTAGATCCTCGATAAAATAGCCATTCTCAGAGACATTTACCATAAGCCATTGTGTATAATTAGCCAAAAAAAACTTATGCTACATAGACACCGGCACCAACTCCTTCCACACATTCCGAGCAACTTGACAATCACGAAGCACTTGCAACGCTGATTCCTCATATCCATGGCACAAATAACAAAATACATCTACCTGCAAATGCCTATGAGCTCTCTCAACTTTCATTAACAATCTTTCCCTAGCTGCCAACCACAAGAACGTACGAATTCTGAGTGGACCAGGAACCTCAAAATGCTCTTCCAAAGCTTATTACCCTTACCACCCTTATTATCTACAATAAGCTCGTACGCAGTTCTTGTACAAAATTTACCTGACGGAGTGATGTGGTCCAAGAACAAGCTTTGGAGTTCTTAGACAAATTGGATAAAATTCGGTGGGTGGCAGTTTCGTAATTAAAGCAA
>CATIWM010251670.1:0-16723 GCA_949671775.1 Mallotus repandus
ACCATGTGAATATTGCAATTAAACCTAAGCCAATAATCCAAATCATTTGATTATTGTTGAACTTATTGTCTTCATAGGATTGATCACCCTTGAAACTTGATCGAGAGATAGGTTGCATTGGATACAAACAATAACCTATTAGAAGGTTTCTTAGTTAAGAGACATTAAAGCAACTAATATTGATTAAGGGTTGGAACTTTAAACCATGATAATCGACCACTTAGTAAGTGAGAGCTATAAATCTAAGATGTTAATCTACTTGGTTAACTGTAGGGTTGTATGAGAGGAAAACCTATGATTCTTTAGATACCTTCAAATTGGATTAAGGTTAGGCATGGCTTAGGTGTTGATTGATCTTAAGAAATGGTTGAATTGGTAATAAGAACCCTAGCTCTTTAAATTGATTGTTATTTAATTTAGATTTTTCTTGTTTAATTTTAGTTTAATTCAAAACATCGTTTTTCATTGTTTAAACAAACAAACACAATTAGTATTACAATACTTGATTTGCAATCTCTGTGGGATTATATTTATTTACTACTTGTACGATTCCGTATACTTGCGGACCATGCATCAAGAGACTTGGATACAAATTCGACAATGTCTCTTTTCATCCCATATCACCAATAAGTATCTTTCAAATCATTATACATCTTGGTAGAACCTGGATGAAACTGTAAGCAGAAAAATGAGCTTCTTCCATAATCTCTTTTCTCAATTCATCCACATATGGTACACATAACCTAGTGCCCAAATGCAAGACACCCTCTCTGTCAATCACAAAATCTCTCGATTGACCTTGCTGTACCTCTGACATTATCCTTTGCAATTGTGGGTCCCTTCTTTGAGATGCTTTGACTCTCTCCAACTACACTGATCGTACTCTGAATTGAGCCAATAGACATGACTTGGTTACTTTCCACCGCAACCCCTGATCAATCAATTCATGCAACTCCTTAATCATCGGCCTCCTTTCCATGCTAATGTGAGCAAGGCTTCCTGCTGTTTTTATACTCAATGCATCAACCACCACATTAGCCTTACCTGGATAGTAAAGAATGGAGTAATCATAGCCTTTTAAAAGTTTCATCCTTCTCCTCTGTCACAAATTCAAATCTCTTTGTTGGAAAATATACTTCAAGCTCTTGTGATAAGTGTATATCTCATAAGTAACACCATACAAGTAGTGCCTCCAAATCTTCGATGCAAACGCTACTACTACCATTTTGAAATCATAAGTAGGATAGTTATGGTCGTGCTTCTTTAATTAACATGAAGCATAAGCAACTACTCTCCCATTTTGCATCAGTACGCACCCTAATCCTACTCGAGAAGCATCACAATACACTGTATACCCTTCATTTCCTGAAGGCAATGTCAAGACTAGAGTTGAAGTCAACCTGTCCTTGAGTAATTGAAAGTTCTCCTCACATTTACCTATCCATACAAACTTTGCATTCTTCAGGGTCAACCTTGTTAAAGGTGAAACTAAATTTGAGAAATTCTTCACAAATCTCCTATAGTAACCAGCTAAACCCAGAAAACTCCTTATCTCAGTAACTGTTGTGGGTCCTGGCCATTCTGTAATGGCTTCAATATTTTTAGGATCTACTTGTATGCCATCTTTGGATACCACGTGGCCTAAGAATGCCACTTGATCCAACCAAAACTCATATTTCAAGAACTTGGCATACAATTGGTGCTCTTTCAAAGTTTGAAGCACTATTCTCAAATCCATAGCATGTTCTGCTTCACTTTTAGAGTATACCAAGATATCATCAATGAATACTATCATAAATCGGTCTAAGAATGGCCTAAAGACCCTATTCATCAAGTCCATAAAAGTTGCTGGAGCGTTAGTCAACCCAAAGAACATCACTAAGAATTCATAATGGTCATATCTGGTCTGAAAAGTAGTCTTTGGTATATCTCTACTTCTAATACTCAATTGATGATATCTAGACCTCAAATCAATTTTGGAGAAACACCGAGCTCCTTGAAGTTGATAAAAAAACTCATTGATCCTCGAGAGTGGATATTTTTTCTTGATGGTAACTTTATTCAATTGTCTATAGTCGATACAAAGTGGAAGGCTACCATTTTTCTTCTTTACCAATAACACTGGAGCACCCTAAGAAGATGTATTGGGTCTGATGAAACCCTTATCAAGTAAATCTTGTAACTACCTTTTAAGCTCTGCTAATTACGTAGGTGTCATTCTATAAGGTGGCATAATGTTGTGCCAACCAATCCATTCCAAAAATCACATCCAAATCTAACACATCCAACAAAACTAAATCAATTCCCATTTGGATCTCTGCCAGTGCACAATTGAGCAATCTATAGTAGAAATCAATTCCCATATGGATTTGCATATATAATAGGCCTTTCAATAGACGAGATCGAGCCACTTTTGAGAAAGTAGCTTCTAAAATAGGTCTTATTCTTAACATGGATCGGAGTGGGGATGGTCTAGGTGGCTGGTTTGCAAGAATGAGGGTGGTTGTTGATGTCGCTTTTTCATTGAAGTGGGGATCCATGGTTTTAAATGTCATTGGTGATAAGGTTTGGGCAAATAGTGAATGACTATTGGTACCAAGAAAATTTAATTTTGATACTACTATTCAAAGTAAAAATTTAGTAAGAATTTTTTCAAACTACAAATTTTGTACCAACCATTTTTTTGAAATTGAATAAAATATGTGTAAGCAGCAAGGTATAGCATGCGCCCAAGTGTTTGGCGACCATGACACTGTGTGGGCTCAGAAACCACAAGGAAATACATAATGGGCTTGGGGCCCAAAATGGAGATGGATTCGCCATATGGATAAAAGCCGGGACACACTGTACATGAACTGGATTCCATGGAAGTTCCAGAAGCCATCATCAAAGATTGGGCTCGGAAACTAGGTAGGAGCTTTTGAATACCAACCCAACCTTGTTGTTGTCCTATGTTTGTTTTGTATTTTATTACTGTTGATTATTAAATTATCTCCTTATTATTGTTGAATTGCAGTCATTTTCAGTTTTACATTTAATGTCCGAGTTTGCACATTAATCCTTTCATGCTTATTAACCTAACACTTATTACAAATAATGGTAACAAATTTACAATCATTCATTCAAGTTATAGGTGGAAAGATTAGGGATTACAATCCTTTGATTATAATAACAAAGCAAATGAATAATAAACCAAAATTAAATCCTCTCAAGAACTAATTAAGGAATCAAACATTCCTTAATTGAAAATCATGTTAAAATCCTGTAATAAACAAGAATTAGTTCTTCCTTACAAAATAACAATTATTACTTACAAAAGAAATCAATTCAAATTTGTAAAAATTTGACATAAATATTCATTTAAACATAAATTAACATTTAGTTGAACTTAATATCATGGTAATTACAAATAAAAATTAAAGATATAACATGGCATCAATACACAAGAAACGGAAACTATACAAAACAAACATTAAAAATTAAGAATAAATCATGTAGAACTCTAATGGAGCGGCGACGCCTCTATAATGAGGCATGGCCTCTTGGCTAAGAGGCAATTTAAGTTGCCTTAATGTGAAGGGGCGATGCCTCTTTGAAGAGGCATTACCTCTTCAACAGGCACATCATAGACTACATAAATCTTAACTTCAAAGTAACTTTGAAATTAACACAAATAAGTGAAGTTTGATGTGAATACATAAAGATTGACCACTAACACTTAGTACCTCACATATTCATGCTTTAATATGACTTCAGATAAACAATAAATAAGAAAACAAGCAATGAAAACCAAATATAAAAATTTATATCAAATGAGGAACTTGAAGCTTAAAAATGAGAATTCTCATTGATTTGATCAATTTCTGGCTCCTAACTTAGCCCTCATAGCTCTTAATTTGAATGCAAGAACTGCTTCTTTTTCTCAAAAAAATGGATTCTCAGGCTTAAGACTCGATTTTTTTCTTCTTTTTTCTTTCTTTTCCTCCTTCTTTACTCAAGAATATTTTTTCCCCTTTCTTTTCTTCTTTCTTTTTTCAAAATGGCCAACCTCTCCTTCTACCAACCACCCCAACCCCTCTTTTAAGCTCCTCAACTTTTCTCTTCTCAAATTCCCAAAAACTAAGCCAAAATAAAAAATCATCATTTTTCATCATTTCCCCCTTTTCTAGCTTAATTTTGCCCCAAAAGTCTCATTTTTCCACTCAAACCTGCATATTAAAGATAATGTGGGCCCATCCCTTGTTTAATGTAGCCATAAATAGTATTTAATGCAACAAAGGTCGGCTGCAAAGAGGCGCTGCCTCTTTGATGAGGCGTCATCTCACCGATGCCCTGGGGTGAAGAGGCATCGCCACTTCACCCAGGACTGATTTGGGCCTTTGGGCCAAATTGGCTTTTGGGCTCAAATTTAAAGTCTTGGGTCCTGGTTTGGTGTTTTGGACTTAACTAAGGGTTTTGGGCTCTCGAGTCCATTTCTAAAGAAAGTTTCAGGCCTTCTTGCATTCGATATCCATACTATCTCATCATTAGGCCTTCGTTGCGAGCCGACCAAACTGAGGGTGTCCACAGTTTGACCCCTTGGTTATTTAAAAACTAGATTCTTAAAATTAATTTTTTGAAAAAGCAACATGCATAACCAAAGCAGGTAAACAACAAAAATAATGTACCTAACCTCTGAGCTTCGCTTGCATTATTAGCCTCGGGAATTCAAACTCGAGAGGTTAAATTTTGAAACTTATTTAAGCATCTTGAAACATGACCATGATCCTCATGTTTTCCTAACCCGATTAGCCACTCATTAATAGTTGAACATGAATCCCGAGCCTTTCTAACACGAGAAATCACTCAATAAAGAGATTATGAAAACATGACCATGATCCTCGAGTTTTCCTGGCCCGATCAGCCACTCATTATAGTTGCACATGAATCCTGAGCCTTTATGATACAAGAAATCAATCAATAGAAACAGATGGAAAATGTAGCCATGATCCTCAAGTTATTCTAGCCCAATCAGCCACTCATTATAGTTACACGTGAATCCCGAGCCTTTCTAACATGAGAAGTCACTCAGTAGAAATAGATGAAAATATAGCCGTGATCCTCAGGTTTTCCTGGCCTGATCAGCCACTCATTATAGTTGCACGTGAATCCCGAGACTTTTTGACATGAGAAGTCACTTAGTAATGAAGAAGATGCATTTCAGGATACAACCTGACCAGACACTCCTTACGACGTGCACTTTGGGGATACAACCCAACCAAACACTCATGAACCATGAACTTCGGGGATACAATCCAACCAGTAACTTCTCAACTAATAATCTTTGGGGATATAACCTGACCAGTCACTTCTGAACCTGTGAACTTCAGGGATACAACTCGACCAGCCACTTCTAAACTCTTGATCTTTAGGGATACAACCCGACCAGACACTCCTCGAAAAAGAAAATGCACTTCGGGTATTCAAACCTAACTAAACACTCCTTAGTTTATGCTGCAATAAAAAAATCTTTAACTTTAGAATATCAATTTTGGGGTACACCTGAAAAGTGAAATAAGAACAATAATTTTTCTCTTTCTTATTTTTCTTTCATTTCATTTCATTTTTCATTTTTTTGGTGGGTTTCACTGGGGACCTGATGGGCCAACAGCCTTGTGGCGGGGCCCTTTTGTCTCATTTAAGCTGATTTATTAAGTGGCCTAGCCCACATTCCTTTTTTTCCTATAAATACATCCTTTCTTTTCTAAAAAGAAATTCATTTTTGCTTTTTCCTTTTCTTTTAACTTCTTTCAAGTTCTCTCTTTGCTTTCCAAATTCTCATTGACATGGATGCTACATGGACCCCAGATTTGCTAATGTGGGACCAGGTATCTCCTACAGTGCATCCCACGTGCAACTTTGGTCTCAACATTAAAGACGAGATCCCCCTTTTGGCAGATGTGTGATCTCATATCTGTGGGTGGGCTACAAGAGAGGTTAGTGCTCAATTTCTTTGACTTTTTATTTAATTAAGATTTTTCCTTTCAGGCGCTAGCCAAAGCACCAGCTGTCCATGCTAGGCCTGTTGCATAGGAGCGGCCTCCACAGCGCCCACATACTCTACCTAATGGTGTGGGTACTTCGACTAGTGCATCGCCTCTAAGGGTTCCCTCTAGTTCTGACTCGCAGATGGTGGCTGGTAGGCTTGCTGCTCCTCCTTACTTGATGACTTGGTGTTGGGTACCTTCAAGTGAGCTTTCTTGTCAGTTTTTGAGATTGGATGAGACTCTGGAGCCAATGTTCATCCTAGAGACTTCTACACATGTAAGTTCTCTTTTTTTTGAAATCCTATTCTTAAACTGTCTTTATACAACGTTAGTTTTAATAAGTCATTTCTTGCACAACTACCTTGACATTAAGGAGAGTACATGCACAGAGTGATTGAGGCTCAGAGCGACTTCTTGATGAGCATCACACAGTAGTGGAAGGTAATGATCATGTCTTCTGCCTAAATGTATGCATGCTTTCATGATGTCTTACCGTTCATTGTACTTTAGCAAGATCGGGATGATGCTAGTCAGGTCAGGATCAATGCTCCAGAGCACCAGCTGGCTACCCTGCAGGTGGAAGGTGACGATGAGAGCATTGATGGAGAGAAGGAGCCAACTGGAGAGTGTAGCAGGGACGAGGAGGAGGAGCCAGCTAATGATCCTGCTTATGAGGGAGATGACGTGCCTGGAGATTATGAGTAGAGGACCGCCTAAGATTTGTTAGAATAAGATCATTTTTGCTTGGCTGAACTGTTGTTCCTTTTTTGGATAGTTCTTTTATTTCAGTTTTTTTTACACTAAATGGATGCTATTATTCTTAAATTCATTCTAACTGCACTTCAAAGTAATCAAAGAACACTTTTATTACAAAAATTTCTTTTTTTGATAATCAAAACTTGATTTACAATGTCAATAGTTCGAGTAACACAGTAAAAATGAATGCACTCTACTTGTTGAAGATTCATTGCCTCTTCGTTAGGGTGTTATCTCTTTGTGGAGAGGCGACAATAGGTCACCTCAATACACAAAGACGTCGCCTATTTGTAGAGGCAAATGCCTCTACAGTAACATGTTGTAGCTATTTAAATCCTCAACTTCTCTAAATTCCCTTGTTTTCACTTTGCACGATTTTTCCCTATTTCTTCTCCCCAGACAGAATCCCAACCTCGCAAGATGACTGAAAGAAGCTTGAAACAGTTGCAACTATTCTTAAAATGCTTGGATGGTGGTTCATAAGCAAGATTAGAGCCATTTTACCTATCAATTTTTTTATCTATGCACTATAGGAAGATCAATTTCCCATTCCTCCATGTTCTTGCTCAAGTTTAGGATCCTCAGAAACATGTCTTCAGATTTAACACAGTAGAGCTATAACCCCTGTCAAAGGAATTTGAAGTGATCTTGGGCTCTTCAATGGATTCTGCTTATCAGATTGTAGTTCCTCTGATCGAAACCCTACATTTGCATTCGATCCAATATCAAATGGCTAGAATGTTCAATTTTTCTCCCCAATCTTCTCTTCGTCACATTTTTTACTATGAGATTTTGATCAACTCTGTTTTGGAAGTTGTAACATAAGTGGATAACAAGTAGGTATATTGGCCTCGGATGATGGCTTTTTGCTTATGTGCTCAATTCTTGCTCGTTTCCATTTCTGGCAATTGTAATCCAAAACTTCTACACATTCTCGATCAAGTGGAAGTAGGCTTGAACCCCTTTCCTCCCATCTTAGCTGAGACCATCATTAGATTAGACAATTTTTTCAATCCCAAGCAATTTTCTAGGAGTGCACTACTATTGGAGGTTGGCTTTCTCTTTCTTTCCTTCGACTTTTGCTTTAATGTCATTTTTACCCATTTACCACTTTCAAGTATGGTTTCATGAAAAGCTGAGGTTGTTGGAGGCTCCCAGAGACATTGCACATTACAGAGCCAAACATTGTCATACTAGAAGACTTTTCCCTATTTTGAAAGATATGCAGAGCTGGCTGTCTATATTCCCTAATACTCTGATCTAGTGGATATGCCCCTGGTGGAGATTGTAGCACGTGGCCATCTGGTCCTATACCCACTTTGCTACCTTCTACAACCCTATTCAAATTTTTAGGCAATACGGACAGAAACAACTGATTGTAGGACCAGTTCTTGAGTTTGAGCCAGGGCCCCTTTATCAGAATTTTTTGGACAATTTCGTAGAAACCTAACCTCACAGGACCATTCTAAGGCACATTGACTACAATGGAGATCTGTCCACTGATGATCAGTATAAGGACTGGATTCAGTTACAACAAACAAAATAGGATGAATTCATAAGAAATAAGAGAACAAGAGAATTTCAAACATTGAGTGTTCAACAGAAGAAAAGAAAGCAAAATTTGTTTATGTAACTTAATCTTTATTTGCTTTTTGTTGGATGGAATTTCCTTTTTAGTTAACCAGTTTGTAATGAATACTTAATGCAACGTTCAACAATAACAAAGGCAATCCATTCCATTTAATTTAAGCATAAGATGGTCATACATTTTTACTTCTAACATATTTCCTATTATTAATTGGCTTGCCTTTGCAAGTTTTTCAACTAACTATTTTTCCCTCTCTCTCTCCTTTTATGCATCCTTACTTCTTGTTCGGACAACCTTTTTCAAGGTTTTCAATCCAACAGGATTTTTTAATTTTTAATTTTTTTGTCTTTTACTTTTGCCTAGGCAGCCTCTTTATGAGGTTTCTCCCTAGCGAGACTTCACAAAAAGTACTTCTTTAGTTTATCTAGGTTAATGGGCTCCCTGAATTCATTTCCTTTTAGATCCGAAAGGATAGCGGCACCCTTAGAGAATAGCTTCTTTACTAGGTATGGACATTTCCAATTTGGCTTAAACTTCCAACGTGGATCCGTCATAATCAGCCTAGTCAGCTTTAAAACCAAATCACTCTCTTTGATTTTGCCCAGCTTAATTTTATTGTGGTAGTCTTGAGCTATCCTTTTTTGATATAGCTGAGAATGATACATGGCTTTGACCCCTTCTGTCATCGAAGAGCGTTAGCTATGATAATTGGCTCTCTACCCACTGATATTCGAGGATTTTATATTCCAAAAGAACTCACATGGACTGAATTTTTACCTACACTGGTAATACTACTTCACACCCATATACTAAAGAATAGGGAGTTACACTAGTCGATGTCCTAGCAGTAGTTCTATATCGCCATAATGCAAATTACAGATAATCTTACCAATCTTGGTAGTTTTCCATCATCTTTGACAAGATCCTCTACACATTCTTATTTGCAGCTTTCACTACACCATTCGCTTGTGGTTTATATAGAGATTATCTATGATGCTCAATCTTGTATTCTTTTGGTAAAGCTACATTTTCTGCTCAAACCTGAACACCATTATTAGTGACAACATGATGAGATAATACGTATCTATAGATTATATTTCTTTCAATGAACTTTGTCATCTGTTTTGATTCGACATTGGCATACGATTCTGCCTCAACCTATTTGGAGAAATAATCAATGGCCACTATGATGTAGCGATGACAATTTGATGCTTTTAGTCTTATCTCCCCTATGATGTCAATTCCCCATACTGCCGATGGCCAAGGAGAAGTCATCCCCTCAAGTTCTGTGGAGGTAAATGGCTAACATTGCCATATGCTTGGCAGTTATGACATTTCTTTACAAGTCTCATATAGTCTGCCTCCATTGTTGGCCAAAAGTAGCCTTGACGCGCTATTTTCTTAGCCAATACTATTCAATTCATATGCTGACTACACACTCCTTTATAAACTGCTTCCATAAGTTTATGGGCTTCATCTTTATCCATGCATCTCAAATGCACTCTAGTTGGCGTTCTCTTATACAACATTCCATTATTGTTGATAAATTGATGGGATAACATCCTAAGAGACATCCTCTCTTTTCTATCAACATCTTTTGAAAACTATCCCATTTCTAAGTACTGTTGTAAATTGTAGAACCATGGTTTCTCTACAGGGTCGATTAGCATCATCCTTTTCTCATCACAATAAGGGATTTGAGACTTTACTATAATAAGAGGTTTGACCTCTGCCTGTTTTCCTCCTTCCCATGTCGAAGCTAAAATGGCTAGGGCATCTACCATCTAATTCTCCTCTCGTGGCAAGTAAATAAATTTGCATTGAGCAAAGGATAACAACACAGTAGCTGAATAATCTTAATACAATCTCAGTTTATCTTCCCTTACTTCCCATTGTTTAGAGATCTATTTCACCACTAGCATAGATTATCCGTATACCATGATTTCTTCTGCCCCCATATTCCATAGTGCTTCCAAACTAAAGATGCAAGCTTCATAGTTGGCTTGGTTATTGGTGACTTTAAATTCTAATCTTTTCACCATTGAGATCATTTCTCCTTCTGGTGAGATCAGAATGACACCAATGCTTGCTCCTCTGTTGTTGACAGCTCCATCAAAGTACATTGTCCATGTTTGGATTTCTATTGCCCCTAGGTACTCATATCTAAATTCCAACTCCCACTCTTGTCCATCACCTATGGGGTTTTAAGCCAAGAAATCTGCTATAACTCTCCCTTTTATCACCTTCTTAGCCACATAGTCTATGTCGAACTTAGTGAGCAACATTAACCATCTCGCTAATTTTTCTATAAGTGAGGGAGTCTGTTGGAGATACCTCAGGGGATCATGTCTCAAAATTGCTTAAATTCTGTAAGACTGGAAGTAATGTTGAAGCTTCTTCATTGCCCAAATCACAGCCAAACATGTCTTTTCCACCAAACTGTAGTTGGCTTCCCAAGGCAGGAGCTTCTTGCTCAAGTAATATACTGCATGTTCGACCTTTTTGTCATTTTTTTGAGTTAACATTGCACCTATTGCTTCTCTTTCGATTACCAGATAGACGATCAGAAGTTTACCTGGTCTTGGTGGTTATAATATCAGAGGGTTCATTATATAATTCTTAATATTTTCAAAACCTTATTAACATTTGTCATCCCAGATCACTGGTTGATTCTTTCTCAGGAGCTTAAAGATTAGCTCGCAGATAGTAGTCAGCTTAGCTATGAACCTGCCAATGTATTACAGTCTCCCAATAAACCATTTGACTTCTTTCTCGTTCTTTGGCGAAGGCCTCTCTCAAATTGCTTTAACCTTGTCAAGATCCACCTCTATTCCTTTCTGACTGACAATGTGTACTAGCAGCTTTCTAGAGGTTACCCCAAAAACACACTTTTTAGGGTTTAATTTGAGGTTGTATTTTTCAACTATGGCTAGGAATTTGTCTAAAGCCTCAAAGTGTCCTTATCTAGTTGAAGACTTTACTATTATATCGTCCACATATACTTTTATTTTCTTATGGACCATGTCATGCAATAATAATGGTAGCCATCCTCTGATAGGTAGTGCCCACAATTTTTAGTTTGTCAATCACTGCCATTATAATCTGGCTATATCTTGAGAAACCATCCATGAAAGAGTACATTGCATTAGAGGCTGCACTGTCGACTAAGGTGTCAATATAAGATAAGGAAAAATCATCTTTCAGGCAAGCTTTGTTCAAATCCCTATAGTCTACGAACATTCTGACCCTTCCATCCTTTTTAGGAACTGGCACTATATTGGCTAGCCACTTGGTGTCATCCACTACCTCCAAGAATTTCAATTTCAGCTGCTTCTCCACTTCTTCTTTGATAAAGAGAGCCCATTTCGACCACAATCTTCTCTTCTTTTGCTTTACTTGTGTAATGTGAGGATATTTAGGGATCTTATGTTTTGTAATTTCCCTATCAATTTTAGGCATATCCTCGTAACCCCAAGCAAATACTTTCTACCTTTTCTTTAACATTTCTTCCATTTTCATTCTCTCATCAGGAGTCAAATTAGAAGCAATAAGTATATTCTTAGGGTTATCACATATGCCTAAATTAAATGATTCAGTTTGCACTGAATTAATGTAAAACATATGTATGAAGTGATCATCAAAAACAAAATGACCATTAGGAAACACATCACACAAATAGGCAAAGTCAAATCTTATTGTATTAGCTTTCGAAGAGAAAGATCATTAGTGTTAAACATGTTTGCAAGAGAAATGTCAAGATCATCATAGAAGACATCTATGATAGAATTAAAGATAAAAGATTCAAAGCGATGCTTCCCTTCCTGATCCACAGTGTCCTTCAACTCCGCTGTAAGGATGTCTTTTTCTGGCTCTGGAGTCTGCACCAGTTCCTCCACCATAGGTTCCTCAACAGTAAATTCTTTAGCCCTACCCATATGTTCAGTGAAGTTTTCGAACCCAGGGACCAACTTTTCCACTATCATCAATGGTTCAGGATTGCCGATGTAAGGGTAATTAGTGCCTTCCTCCATAAATGTCTCCTATAGTGCCTTTAATTTTTAACTTTAAACCTTTAAGCTTCTGGAGTTCTAATACCCTAATCCATACTTCAAGATAGGGACCTTTGGCTCTACAAACTCTGGCAGGCCTTGCTAGTCTTTTCTTAATCACATTCTGGGCATGAAGTTCATGTTCTTCATTATGCTTGCTATTTTTAGATTTAATTCATGCTCATAGATCATGCAGACCTCACAGCTCAGACTGACCAAAATTTCATTGGGAGCTAGCTTTAAAGTAGCGACCGCAGCTTCAGTTTTTACTATTATAGTGACTACTCTCCCCTCATGCAGAAACTTAATTTTCTAGTGCACAATTGATGGCACTCCTCCTAAGGGATGGAACCATGACCTCTTTAGTAGAATAGCAAAAGTGATAAGAATGTTGATGACGTGAAGATTTACCCAAACCTCAATGGGTCCTATTTTGACCAACGCCCTAAAGGTACCTTTAACAGGCCTTTTTATGTCATCATGGACCTTGATGACTACCTTAGATGGCTTCAGTTCGGACACTGCTAGTCCCAATTTAGGCAGGATTTTCCAAGGGTATACATTGATAGCGGATCCATTATCCACTAGCACACAACAAGTTAGTTTTCCCTTTACCTTGGCCTTTATGAACAAGGCTTTGCAGTGGTCTCTACCCTCTAAGGGTAGGTCATCATCTATAAAAATAATTGCCACCTGAGGGCTTTTTATCAGTGAATTCATCATTTTTCTAGGAGTATGGGTGGCAGGGATCTTCCTGTGATTAAGGTCTATAACCAGTGCCTCCCAATGGGCTTTAGAGTGCATCAGCAACTCCCAAACACTAGCGAGAGTCTTCTAATCTCTCTTGGCTTCAACAGCTTTCTCATTTGGTCTCATTTCATCAACTTTCTCCTTCACTTCTTCTTTTGATATTGTTCCTTCTTCTTCTGACCCAACAGATGACGCTTCTTCTTCATTTTTTTCATCCTTTCTAACTAACTGGGCTTTCTTTCCCTTATCATCCTTCCATAGATTAATCTGTCCCTCTTCCTCATCATCGGAACTCTAAATGTCAAGAACATTCACATTTAGTTTTATAGGCTGCTGGTATTTAAATTTAGGTCTTCGATTTTAGGTTTTAGGGATGTGGGTATGGCATAAAAAAGGAATTAAGGACTTGTTCCTTTGTCAAGCTGGTGTTGATCATTAGAATACAGGGATTTAATGGTGGCACATTGCGATAATTGGGCAAAGGGTTGTTTCGAGTGTTAGGTTTTCTGGTTTCAGGGTTAGTGATCTTGCCTGAATCGATTAAATCCTGAACTTCATACTTTAGGAAAATGTAGCCATCAGTGTCATGTCCAATGGTTTGATGATATTTACAATATAGCTTTGGGTCGACATTTAGAAAAGATGGTCTTTGAGGTAAAGGTCTCAATAGGTTGTTGTCAATCAACTTTTCCAGGACTTTAGAAAGAGGTCTTCATAGATTAGAAAACCTCCAGAGTTGCCCAACAACATTGATCTGTACATTATTATTCAGTCCAATCCCACTATTGGATCCTATCCCTTCTCTACCTATAGATCTTCTGCTGAAAAATTTCTTGTCTTGGGCTAGGTCGGATTCCTTTTGTACCCCAAATCTATACAATTCTTTAAAGTTCTGGATCCCCAAGTCTTTTAGCTTTTTGGAGAATGGAACCACACATCCCTTTATTGCTATTACTAGCTGATCGGTCTCAGCAGGCCGGTGCTTCATCTGTGCCAACTTAGCTCTCCACCTAATCAAATAATCAGTGAAAGATTCATTGAATTTTTTGCTTAATGTTCTACAAGTCTCTCAAAGATGCTTCCATTTGAATATTCATACTATACTATTTGACAAATGCCGCACATAATACCTCCCAATCAGCTTGGATGTGAGATTCCAAGGCATAATACCATCTTATCGGTGCTTCCTCCAAGGATAGGGGAAATTGTTTGACAATCTGTGCTGTATTCAAGCCAGTTATCCTCATGTGGGTCATATATTATTTAAGGTGCAAGTGGGGATCCTCAACACCAGTGAATTTCTTCATGTCAGGAAATTTAAATTTTCAAGGTAGAGGGTCATTATCCTCATCCAGACTCAAATCAGTATAGTTCATCGAAGCATTTATCCTTTTTTCTTTCATCATCAGCTGCATTTGGGCCATGGTCTTGGTCAAGTTCTTGGCCCATTTAGACTTCTTTACATTTTCTGAGACATCCACATTTTGTCAGGTCCCAAGTTCTGCTAACAGAGTCTCTTGATCATCCTCTATTTCCCATCTTTCAGAATTTTCAACATCTAGATCAAACGATGGCGGGTGTTGTACTGGTTGGTTCTGCCTAGCTTGACCAATCATCTCTCCTATCATTTCCTGCATGATCATTTGGGTCTATTCAGCCATTTCCATTTTTAACTTTTCTTCAAAAGCTTCAGCATTAAATTCTGTCATTGCTCTTTCTTCAAAAATTCTAATCAGTCGGTCAGTGTAAAATCGTACCCAAGCAGAAGATCAGTGTATATCTATATCTGTAACCACCATTGATTAGAAACACACATGATGTGTATGCAAGATATGCAGGGCCTTTTAATGGTGAAAGGAAAAAAGGTAAATAAATATTCTATTTACACATAACACAGCTCTTCAAACGGTAACTCCACCCCTATTTCTTGTACACGCGTGTTCAATGGCGAGTTTCTTATCCTAGGATTGTTGGTCAAATTTTGATTATTAACAGGGGATAATAAAATCGACGTATGCAATAAAACTCTCAAGACGATAAAAACAAGTAGCAATTCTTTTGAATAAAACCAAAGTCCATTTTAATGGGCCATAATGGGCCTTAAAAGCCCAATTTGGCATAGTCCATTGGCAATGGGCTTGGACTTTATTGTAAAGACCACTAAATGGCATAAAACACATGCAGGTTAGAAAAATCCCGAGGGAAGTTGCTAAGTCATTATATAAGTTAAGTCAAGGGTAATAAGCTTTAGCTCCCACAACTATATACATCCATTACATCTCCCCACTCAAGGGTCCGTGTGACGTGGATAAGTACATGCTATGAGTGTCAATAATCAAATACTCCACCACCAAGTTTGAGTGAAACGTAGGTAGCAGAGCAATGATTATAGTCGGTTTATTCGGGACTGTTGTGCATGTTGTGTGCAAAAGTGTAGTGAATGCAAAAAATGCAAAAGAAATAAGAAAATAATCAAAGATGATAAATTACAAAACACTAGAATCAGTTTCTCTATCCCCAGTGGAGTCACCACTATAGGCGGCGGGATTTAGCGCTTGCCTAAGTGTTTGGCGAGCACGGCACTATGTGGGCTCAAGACCGACAAGGAAATACATAATGGGCTTGGGGCCCAAAATGGAGATGGAGTCGCCATCCGAATAAAAGCTGGGACACACTGTATAGCAACTAGATTCCACAGAGGTTCCCAAAAGTCGTCATCAGAGATCGGGTTCGGAAATTGGATATGGGCTTTTGAATGCCCACTCAACCTTGCAGTTTGCCTCTGTGTGTTTTGTATTTTATTACCGTTGATTATTAAATTATTTCCTTATTATTGTTGAATTGCAGTCATTTTCAGCTTTACATTTAATGCCCAAGTTTGCACATTAGTCCATTCATGATTATTAACCCAACACTCATTACAAATAATGGTAACAAATTTACAATCATTCATTCAAATGATAGGTGGAAGGATTAGGGATTACAATCTTTGATTATAAAATAAAGCAAATGGAAAATAAACCAATAATAAACCAAAATTAAATCCTCTCAAGAACTAACTAAGGAATCAAACATTCCTTAATTGTAAATCATGCTAAAATCCTGCAGTAAACAAGAATTAGTTCTTCCTTACACAATAACAATTATTACTTATAAATGAAATCAATTCAAATTTGTATAAGATTGACGTAAATATTCATTTAAACATAAATTAACACTTAGTCAAACTTAATATCATGGTAATTACATATAAAAATTAAAGATATAACATGGCATCAGTACACGAGAAACAGAAACTATACAAAACAAACATTAGAAATCAAGACTAAATCATATAGAACTCTAATGGAGTGGCACAACATAGACTACATAAATCTTAACTTCTAAGTAAATTCGTAATTAACACAAATAAAGGAAGTTTGATGCGAATACACAAAGATTGACAACTAATACTCAGTACCTCACATATTCATGCTTCAATATGACTTCAAATAAACAATAAACAAGAAAACAAGCAATGAAAAACCAAAGATAAAACTTTATATAAAATGAAG
>CATIWM010251711.1:0-18706 GCA_949671775.1 Mallotus repandus
ATTAAAATAAAAATAATAGTTCATAAAAATAATTTACAATTTAGTTCTAAACCAATAAATCAAATCCAATAAATCTAATTTCACAGTCTATTTTCATCATCGGGTCCTCTATCGCATCCATGCTCTAGTCATCCCGAAATTAGGTGCTTACAATTAGAATATTGGAATTAAACGTAGTATGGCAAATGAAAGCTCTGCTTACTTGTGGCATAAATGTTTGGGTCATGTATCCAAAGAAAGGCAACAAAGATTAGTCGAGAATGAGATTTTACCAATTCTAGATTTTACTGATCTTGGTTTATGTATGGATTGCATTAAAGGAAAGCAAACTAAACATAACAAGAAAGGAGCCTAAATAAGTACTCAACTTCTTGAAATTATACACATTGATATATGTGAACCTTTTGATACACCATCTTTTGGTAGAGAAAAGTATTTTATCACCTTTATAGATGATTTTTCACGTTATGGATATGTCTATTTGGTTAATGAAAAATCTCAAGCTGTAAATGCCCTTGAGGTGTTTGTTAAAGAGGTTGAAAGGAAACTAGACAGAAAAGTGAAAATAGTAAGGTTTGATAAAGGTGGTGAATACTATGGAAAGTATGGAGAATCAAGACAAAATCCAGGTCCATTTGTAAAGTTCCTCAAAAGACATGGCATATGTGCACATTATACTATAACAGGCACACCTCAACAAAATGGTGTGGTAGAAAGGTGAAATAGAACATTAATAGATATGGTTAGAAGTATGATAAGTAATTCCTCATCACCCAAATCTTTATGGACATATGCACTTAAAACTACAGTATATTTACTGAATAGGATTCTTAGTAAGGCAGTTCCTAAAACTCCTTTTGAGTTATGGACTAGAAGGAAACCTAGTTTAAGACACCTGCATGTTTGGGGTTGTCCAACAGGAGCACAAATGTACAATCTATATGAAAAGAAATTGGAGTCTTGAACTGTTGGTGGTTACTTTATTGGTTACCCAGAGAAATCCAGAGGGTACATGTTTTATTGTCCAAACCATAGTTCTGTAATTATTAAGACAGCCAATGCCAAATTCATTGAGAATGGTGAAGTTAGTGGGATTACTGATAAACAAATTATGGATATTAATGAAATAAGGGTTAATGTTTCATTACCCATAAATGTTCCTGCATCCACAATTGTTCCAAATATTGTTCCAAATTTACAAGAACAAAATAATAATGAACAAGATTTGAATGAAGAAGTACCCCATGAAGAACCTAACCTACCACCAGCTGATATAAATGATGTTGGGTTTCGTGATACAAAACGCAATGAAAACTTAAAATTTTGAACTAGGATCCATGTAATTCGATTAACCGATTGATTTAGGGTTTCTAAAAACCTTACCACAAACACAAGAAGAGGCAAGACTGCTAGAAAGAAGAAAGGGGTTTCACTCCGCTGACACCCTACCTTGAGCTTTTTGATTTTCTAGGCTGGATTAAGACGTCTCCAAATGAATACGTCCTCCACACGTATCCACACGAACAACCCTTGAATCAAAATGAATGTGTTTTTGCTAGCACTCTAACTCTCAGAAGTCTCACTTTTGATTATGTGTTTTTCTTTGTTTAAGGTGAAAACAAATTTCTTTTCAGAATAAAAAGTATGTGAAACCCTAGAGAATATGATATATTTATAGACTTCTCAATTAGGGTTTCACTTACCAAAGAGTTTTTGGTATATATTCTACCTTTTCAATTCTGATTTGATTTAAATATCAAAATAGAAATATTTTCTTATTTATTTAAGATAATAACTATTATCTTAAATAAAATAAGTAAATATATATATATATATATATATATATGTGTGTGTGTGTGTGTGTGTGTGTGTATATATACAAAAAAAAAATTATATTAATTTATTTCCACAGAATTTTATTGGGTGCGGTAAACCCATATTTGTTTTGGGCCTATTCTAAGTGTGTGACCCTTTAGGTTCACATAACGTTGGTAGTGGGCCTAAAATCCCAAATTATGCCTATAAGTCATAAATGGCCTTTAGTAAGACATTATGACTGCCTAAGTTATATGAAAAGGCTAATAATCTGATATAACCTAATTTAAAGTAAATATTATAGTCCCTTTATCTTACGATATCTTGATTGAATATAAGGCATAATATCTATCATCCTTATACAATTCAATCATATTATTTCTTGATTCCTAGTAGACTGAGAATGATATCTCTTTATTAATTCACTTTAGCATGGCCATGCATTTACCTCAGTCTATCTTATCAAGGGGCCTATAGATATCCTACTCAGATTAAATGAGGGACAAATTCCTACTCAATCACTCACATTCCTCACATAACTCATTTCATATCCAATAACAATTTATTTAATTATCTTGTTAAAGACAATGTTAGATTGTATCAAAATACAAAATAGTTATGTAGAAATCTATGGTGATTTCAAGGTCAGAGGACTAAATCAATATTACTGTGATGAGAATTACTTATGACAATTATCTATGCAGTATTCTCATAGTGGGTCAATCTAGTACATCATTTCTCTAAATAGTACCTATCAGTTGACTTAATATCTTATATTCATGATTAGTAAAATATAATCATCAGTCAACATCATACTAGTCTTAATTCATTATTATGACTAGGGATAATTTGAATAGAACTCATATTTAATCTAAGAGTTTTACTATCAAGTCACATACTTGATGACCTTAGAAAGAATTGACTATTCAAGTAATTATCATAACATAGAATGATAATGAAATGCCTCTTTATTAATAAAGTGATAAAGTTAAAACATAGTCATACATGATTGACCTAGTGCATATCACTAATAATCTCCCACTTGCACTAGGCCCAATCAACATTGTATTTAATACCCATGGACCTAGTATGACTCTTATGCTTAGGCTGTTAATCAACAACATTTTCATTTATAGGTACTCTGCATATCTTCACATCTCCTCTCTCAATGATTTCTTGAATGAGATGATATCGCCTAAGTAGGTGTTTAGATCACTAATGTGATATGGGCTCCTTACCTTGAGCTATGGCTCCATTATTGTCATAATAGAAGTTCACTGAATCTGATATACTAGGAACAAAACCTAGTCCAGTTATGAGCTTCTTGATCCAAACAGCCTCCTTAGCTACTTTCGAGGCAGCTTTAGTTATGGAATCAGCAATGATGTCTTACTTGGAACTCCTTTAGCTCACTATACCTCCATTTAAACAAAGCATATAACCTAATTGTGATTGCAAATCATCCTTGTCAGTTTGGAAGCTGGCATCCATGTAACCATTTATAACTAGCTTATCTACCTTACCACCATATAGTAAAAATGCATCCTTGGTTCTTCTCAAGTACTTAAGGATATTTGTAACTATTGTCCAGTGACTTTCACCTGGGTCTGGCTGGTATCTGCTCATTGTGCTTAAGGCATATGAGACATTAGGTCAACTATATAATATTGAATACATGATAGATCCAATACTAGAAGCATATAGAATCTTACTCATGCGGTTTCGCTCATCTTGTGTCATAGGACACTGAGTCTTGCTGAGACTAATGCCATGTGACATTGGTAAGAATCCTCTCTTAGTGTCTTACATGCTGAACCTATTCAACACCTTATCAATATAAGTGCTCTGACTTAGGCCAATAAGCCTTTTAGATCTATCTCTATAGATCTTGATGCCTCATATATAAGCAGCTTGACCCAAGTGTTTCATTGAGAAACAATTCCCTAACCATGATTTAACATTTTGTAATATAAGGATATCATTTTCAATGAGTAGTATGTCATCAACATAAAACAATAGAAACATAATGGCGTTCCCCCTAACCTTATTGTATACATAAGGTTCATCTTCATTCTTAATGAAGCCAAACTCTTTGACTGCATCATCAAAATGAAGATTCTAACTATAAGATACTTGCTTCAATCCATAAATGGACCTTTGAAGCTTACATACCTTTCCAGAATTCTTAGGTTGACAAAACCCTCTGGCTGTGTCTTGTACATAGCCTCAAGTAAGTTTCCATTAAGAAACGTTATTTTGACATCCATTTGCCATATCTCATAGTTATAGTATGCAACTACAGCAAGGAGAATTCAAATAGATTTTAGTATAGCAACTGGTAAAAAAATTTCATCATAGTTTATACCATGAGTTTATTTGAAACCCTTTGCAACTAGTCTTACCTTAAAGGTCTGCACATTGCCATCCATGTTAGTTTTCTTTTTAAAGACCCATTTGCACTTAATAGTTTTTAAACAATCAATTCGGTTAATCAAGGTCTATACTTGATTATCATACATGGATTGCATTTATAATTTCATGGCTTTTAGCCATTTCTCAGAGTGAGGACTATTTATGGCCTCTTGATAGGATGTGGGCTCAGTTTGATCCACAATCAACATATCATTATCATCAGTTATGTTCTATCTTATAGGGATTTGACGTGTCCTACTAGACCTCTTTGGGCCTTGTGGTACTTGTACAGGTTCAACGGTTACTTATTGATCCAACTGCGGTTCCATACTTAGTACAATGCTATTTTATAGGTCTTGAATTTCTTTAAGTTGCACTGTGCTCTCACTAGTTCCTTTAAAAATATATTCTCTTTCCAAAAATACACCATTCCGAGTAACAAACACTTTGTTCTCAGAAGCATTATAGAAGTAATATCCTTTAGTTTATTTAGGATATCCCATAAAAAGGCATTTATCAGATTTGGGTGCTAGTTTATCTGAGATTTGACGCTTTACATAAGCCTTACATCTCCAAATCTTAAGAAAAGACAAACTGGAAGTTTTTCTAGTCCACATCTCATATGGTGTCTTTTCAACTGTCTTTGATGGAACTCTATTCAAAATGAATGCAGCAGTTTCTAAAGCATATCCCCAAAAAGAGATTGGAAGATCAGATTGACTCATCATTGATCGAACCATATCCAATAAAGTCCAATTTCTCCATTCAGAAACACCATTCCATTATGGTGTTCCTGGTGGAGTTAGTTGTGAAATGATCCTATAATATCTTAGATGATCTATGAACTCTTGGCTTAAATATTCACCACCTCGATCATATCTTAGTGTTTTAATATTCTTTCCAAGTTGATTTTGTACGTCGTTCTTGAAAATTTTAAACTTTTCAATAGATTTATGTTTCATTAGATAGACATAGCCATATCTACTGAAATCATCTGTGAAAGTGAAGAAGTATTTGAAACCTCCTCTAGTAGTTGAGCTTAATGGTCCACATACATCAAAATGTATGAGGCCCAATAAGTCATTAGCCCTCTCACTTTGTCCAGTAAAAGGTGTTTTAGTCATTTTTCTTAGTAAATAAGATTCACATGTTTCAAATGATTCATAATCAAATGAATTCAAAAGCCCATTTTGGTGAAGCTTTGAAATGTGTTTCTCATTTATGTGGCCTAAACGACAATGCCAGAGATATGTAAATCATTAGATTTAAACTTCTTTGTATCAATGTTATAGATTGACTTTTCATTAATGTCTTCAACATTTACAACATAAAGACCACTAGTGCTTGAAGCATATCCATAGAAATTGTTATCATGATAAATTTTGCGTTTATTATTCCTAATAATAAATTCAAAATCTTTCTTGTCCAAACAAGAAATAGAAATAATATTCCTACACATAGTAGGCATATAATAATAATTTTTCAAATTTAAAATAAGTACACTAAGCAAAGTTAACTCATAAGTCCTTACAGCTAAGGCAGCAACTCTTGCTCTATTGCCAACTCGTAGGTCCACTTCACCTCTAGTTAATGATCTACTCATTTTTAGACCACACACATTAGTACAAATATGAGATCCTAATCCAATATCTAATTCCCAAGAATCAGAAGTAGATAAATTAATCTCTATAACATGAATACCTGAAGTGGTAGTCGCACTACCCTTATTCTTATTCAGATCATTCAGATATAGCTTGCAATTTCTCTTCCAATGACATGGCTCATTGTAGAAATAGCATATCCTATCCTTTGGTGGCTTTGCTTGGGGTTTAGCTTTAGATTTGGGCTTGGGCTTAGGCTTCTGAAAAACTTTGTGAGTTTTGCCTTTACCCTTTCCCACCTTTTTCATACCCTTTCCTTTATTGACCATTAGAACATCCTTAGTGGTATTCTTGATGTTCTTTTCTGCAGTTTTAAGCATCCTATGCAACTCTGAAACAATCTTGTCCCTACTATGCATATTGAAATTCATGATAAAACCATCATAAGTTTCGCACAAAGATTGAAGAATGATATCAACAGCCAATTCTTGTTCAATCTTGAGACCAAGTTTGTCCAAGTGTTCAAGATGACCCTTCATCTTGAGAACGTGAGGACTGACAGAGCCGCTAGCAGTCAACTTGTAGGAGAGCAATGCCCTGATGATGTTGAACCTTTCAATTCTAGCTTTCTCTTGGAACATGTACTTGAGATGGCCTATCATAGTATAAGCCTCCATTTCCATCAATTGCTTTTGGAGCTTAGATTCCATCCATCCAAGCATGAGACAAGTGACATCAACTAAATCATTGAGATGATTATTATAAGCATCCTTTTACGCTCTAGGAGCATTAGCAGCTGGTTCCTTTAGGATAGGTTGATCAAGGATATATTCCTTTCTTTCTTACCTAAGAACAATTCTTAGGTTTCTGTACCAATCAGGAAAGTTTGTCCCATTGAGCTTATCCTTCTTAAGGATTAATCGCAGTGACATGGTAGGTGCAGTGTTTGATGTCATTATCTACAATAAATATATATAGAGTACATTCAGTATTTTATTATATATGAATGAGGCATAATAAAACTCCCGCTAAATTTTTCTTAAATTATAAACCCTCAATGAGATTTCAATAACTGAAATTTCTTAGTGGGCCAAGATCAATAATTCACCCTGCTTCAAGAAATCTTTGGCTTAACACCCAAAGTATGGCTATTTAGGTAGGTAACACTTTCCCAATTACATCTCATGTAAGTCTTGGATAATTATAGGATATTGACATCATGTGTACTGGCATATCCTATCAAATGCCCTAGGTCCAAAACCATTTCGATAACCTAGTTAAGTCTAACCAACTCAAACATATGGATATCACCATTATCCATCTTATATTATTTAGATGGCTTTATACACAATGCTTTGGCATAACCTATATATAGCAATCCAAATCTTGATAAGTGTTGATTAATGGGAGGCATTTTAATGACTTAATATTAAATGAGGGTTTAGTTGGTTTTTATCTTATTTAGTTATTACCATATTGTATCACATACATGACATCACATGTATAGTATACAAATATAATAAGATAAACGTGACATAGTATGGCCCATATCTAAGTTGATCTTCATAAGCCAATATGAAGATCAAAGGTTAAGCCTAGGTGATATTACAAATGCAAACTTGAGCCTTTATTTGGATTTTCATCTTCTACCATGGACCTTTTTTTGGGCTCTCACCTTGGATCTCTATCCTGGGCCTCTAACTTGGACTTACACCTTGGGTCTTGATTTACAATACATAATTTTTTGTAATTTAAACTATTCTATTACTATCTAATAATAATAAAAATTAAAATAATTACAATAAATAACAACGATTCGCAGGCCGTATTTAAAAATTACACCCCAAGAAAAATAATAATAATAAAATCCAATAACATTGGTCTAAGGGCCATGCTATGCACCATGCATTCAACAAGAAACACACATTGCATAATAATTCAATTTACATACCAATTTAATTATTATGTTAAAAAATGAATTGTGTGACAAATCCATTTGGGGTCAAGGGGCAGCTCCCCTGGCAGGGTTCAGGGGTAGTGCCCTCGAAGGTAAACGATATACCTAATGAATCTATTCAAAACAAATCATTTTTTTTAAATTAAGCAGCTGCCATTAAAAACCCTAATTTGTTGTAATCTTATTGCAGTTCAATAAATCTGTTCAAAATAAATTATTATATACAATTTGTTTAACACTTAAATAAACTGTCCTTGAAAAAATCTGTATAATCATAAATATTTATGTTTCAACATTAAACAAAAACTGAATATACTGTTTTATTTAATCATATTAATAAAACAAAATACCTTTTTTTTGTTTTTTTAAGAAACAGTGTACATAATACAGAAAATCATAATTCTATTTGTTGTTTAATCATATTAAATAATTATAAACATTAATCGAATTAATGTATAATAATGTTTCTTATACAGATTTAATAGAATCATCATAAAAAAAAACCCTTTTGATAAATTTTTGAAAACACCTTTTCAAAAATGAGTCATTTAGCCAAATGTAAATCACATATATACAAAATCAAATTAATCGAATTACAAGTGGCTCTGATACCACTATTGGGTTTCGTAATACAAAATACAATGGAAATTTAAAATTTTATCACAAACCTAAACCAGGATCCATGTAATTTGATTAACCGATTGATTTAGGGTTTCCAAAAACCTTACCACAAACACAAGAAGAGGCAAGATTGCTAGAAGGAAGAGAGGGGGTTCACTCTGGTGACAGCCTACCTCGAGCCTTTTGATTTTCTAGGCTGAATTAAGACATCTCCAAATGAATACGTCCTCCACAAGTATCCACACGAATAGCCCTTTAATCACAACAAATGTGTGTATGCTAGCACTCTAACTCTCAAAAGTCTCACTTTTGATTTTGTGTTTTTTTTGCTTAAGGTAAAACGAATATCTTTTCAGAATGATAAGTATATGAAACCCTAGAGAATATGATATATTTATAAACTTCTCAATTAGGGTCTCACTTACCAAAACGTTTTTGGTATATATTCCACCTTTTTAATTCTGATTTGATTTAAATACCAAAATAGAAATATTTTCTTATTTATTTAAGATAATTATTATCTTAAATAAAATAAGTAAATATATATATATATACACACACAAATTTATATTTATTTATTTCCACAGAATTTTGCTAGGCTTGGTAAACCCATATTCGTTTTGGGCCTGTTCTAAGTGTGTGACCTTGTAGGTTTACATAATGTTGGCAGTGGGCCTAAAATCCCAATTTATGCCTACAAGTCATAAGTGGCCTCTAGCAAGACATTATAATTACCCAAGTTATGTGAAAAGGTCGATAATCCGACATAACCTAACCTACAATGAATATTGTAGTCCCTTTATCACACGATATCTTGATTGAATATAAGACATAGTATTTGTCATCTTTATACAATTCAATCATATTATTTCTTGATTCCAAGTAGACTGAGAATGATAACTCTTTATCAACTTTAGCATGACCATGCATTTACCTCAATTTATGTTATCTAGGGGCCTATAAATATGTTACTTAGATTAAATGAAAGACAAATTCCTACTTAATCACTCACATTACTCACATAAGTTATTTCATAACTAACAATAATCTATTCAATTGTCCTGTTAAAGATAATATTAGATTGTGTCAAAATACAAAATAGTTATGTAGAAATCAATGGTGATTTCAAGGTCAGAGGAGTAAATCAATATTACTGTAATGAGAATTACTTATGACAATTATCTATGTAGTATTCTCATAGTGGGTCAATCCAGTATATCATTTCTATACATAGTACCTATGAGTTGACTTAATATCTCATATTGATGATTAGTAAAACATAATCATTAGTCAACATTATACTAGTCTTAATTCATTATTATGACTAGGGATAATTTGAATAGAACTCATATTTAATCTAAGAATTTTACTATCAAGTCACATACTTAATGACCTTAGAAAGAATTGACTATTCAAGTAATTATCATAACATAAAATGATAATGAAAACACCTCTTTATTAATAAAATGATAAAGTCAAAACATAGTCATACATAATTGACTTAGTGCACATCATTAACAAATGAACCACGTGGAATAGCTTTAAGTAAACCTGTAAGGGTAAGAAGACCAGCTATTTCAGATGATTGTTTGGTTTATTTGCATGAATCAGATTTTGATTGTGGCATTGGTGAAGATCATGTTTCCTTTTCATAAGCCATTAATAGTGATAAGTATGATAAATAGATTAACGCTATGAAAGAGAAGTTAAAATCAATGGCTGAAAATAATGTCGGGGATCTTGTCGAATTGCCAGAAGGTTCTAAATGAGTTGGATGTAAGTGGGTCTTTAAGACTAAACGTGATTCGAATGACAATTTTGAATAATATAAAGCTAGACTTGTCGCCAAGGGTTATACTCAGAAGGATAACATTAATTTTAAAGAGACATTTTCACCTATTTCAAAGAAAGATTCATTAAGAATCATTATGGCTTTGGTAGCTCAGTATGATTTAGAGTTGCATCAAATGGATGTGAAAACAACCTTTCTTAATGGAGATATAGAGGAAGAAATTTATATGGATCAACCTGAAACCATATGGTGTGTAAACTTAAGAAATCAATAGATGGACTTAAACAAGCTTCTAGACAATAGTATCTTAAGTTTAATGATATATTACATTTTTCAGTTTTCATGAAAATATTATTGATTGGTGCATTTACCAAAAGATTAGTGCGAGTGAGTTTATATTTTTAGTTTTATATGTTGATGATATTTTGCTTGCTGATAATGATTTAGCCATCTTGTATGAGACTAAAATTTTTCTCTCTAAGAATTTTGAGACGAAGGATATGGGAGAGGCATCTTATATGATTGGAATTTCAATATCCAGAAAGAGATCACATGGATTGTTAGGATTATCTCTGAAAGCTTACATCGAGAAAATTCTTAAAAGGCTTAATATGAACAACAATTCAATAGGTGTTGTCCTAATATAAAAAGGAGATAAATTTAGTCTTATGCTATGTCCAAAGAATGATGTGGAGCATAAGCAAATGGAATCTATTCCATATGCTTCTGTTATGGGCAGTTTGATGTATTTACAAACTTGAACAAGACCTGATATTAGCTTCGCAGTTGGAATATTGTGCCGATATCAGAGTAACCCTGGTATTGATCATTGGAAAGCTGCAAAGAAAGTGATGAGATACCTTTAAGGTACTAAGGATTATGTGCTCACATTTAGGAGATCTGATCAGCTAGAAATGGTTGGATATTCAGATTTAGATTTTGCTAGATGTTTTGATAGTAGAAAGTCAACTTTTGGCTATTTGTTCCTGTTAGAAGAAAGGGCAATTTCATGGAAAAGTGCTAAACAATCTATCATTGCCTCATCCGCTATGGAAGTAGAATTTGTAGCTTTTTATAAAGCTATAATTCATGCATTATGGTTGTGAAACTTTATTTCAGGATTTGAGGTTGTCGACACCATTGCCAAGCCACTAAAAATTTATTGTGATAATTTTGCGGTAGTTTTGTAATATCCCTATCTTCACCCATTACTAGTATTGTATGAACATATGCATCATGAAATCTCTCATTTGAACATATGCATTTCACATGCATAACATATCATATATGTGAAAATGTAGGATATGATATAATGTATGATTTATGTGATATATTTTTCTAGGAATAAAAATAAGGATAGTTAGACGTAATAAAGGGTAAGTTTAGGGGCTAAAAGGGGAATAGCTTTTGCAATAAAAAAAATAAATAAAAGGGGGATGGAGGGTGTATTGCACAAACATTACCATAATTTTGACTCATGTTTCAAAATGGTATCAGATTTTCAATTTTTTTCGGCCCCTTAATTTCTATTTTCTTTTAGAACATAGTCCCTTAATGATTTCTGATCAAATTTAGTATACGTGAAAAACTAAATAAGTATATTTTTGGTATATTTGCCATGTAAGCTTCTAATTAAGCAGACTAATCATCTTGTGGACTCCATAAAATTAAATTTGTTAAAATTTTATTTTATGGGGCCCAAAGAAAATTTATTCTATGGGGCTAACAAGATGATTAAACTATTTAATAGGATGTTTACATGACAAATATACTAAAAACATGTTTATTCCAGCTGCCACGTATGCTAAATTTGATTGGATACATTTGGGGTACTTTAATCTGAAGCAAAAATAGAAATTGTGATACTAAAAAAAACAAAATAGAACTTTAGTAACTAAAAAGAAAAAAATAAAAATCTGGTACCGTTTTGAAATATGGGGCAAAATTATGGTACCAACGTTGCAATAAACCCGAGGGTTGGAACTTGGAAGAGAGAAAAGAAAAGTGTGGAGAAGAAAAAGAGAAAGAGAAGAAGGAAGAAAATGATAGAAATGAAGAAAATGGGAGAATTCTAGGGTTTTCTAATTTTGGAAAGGTAAGTGATTTCATCTTATTTTCTTATATAATTCTTCTCTTATAACATGTTAATCATGGTAATTAGGAAGAATTAAAAGGAAAATAGGTTAATTGATTGATTTTGAAGATGAATATGGTTTTTCATGCTGTGAATTCTAGTTTACAACAGAAACTTGTACTCTAGTTTTCATGTCCAAAAAAGAAGAATTAGGAGAAGTGAAAAACAAAAAACTTATGGGTTTATGTCTCATATTTATTTATTTAAAAGGTTTTTATGAAATAACAAGCATGTGAAATTCTATGATAGTTTATTTAGGACTGGTTTGGGTAACAGTTCCAGCAGGTTACCTGATGTTGTTTTGTTATTTTGAGGATGTTAGAGACTGATTTAGACAAAGTTATAAACATGAATTTTGTTCCTTTATATGTTATCTAAAATCCTTTAAAACTTTTTTGTGATATGATGTTTGTGTATTGAGAAATTATCCTTGGAGTGGGGCTAGTTCCGCTTGCTACGCCTGCAGGTTGTCCGATCTTTCTTAGTTAATATGAGGACCTTACATACTGAATTAGATAAACTATAAAACATGAAAGTTGTTAAGTTATGTGTTAAAAAAGTTTTTGTAAAATATTTTTGTATTTTTTATGTGTATTTATTTTTAAATATCAAAATAATCACGACCTGGTCAAGCTGTATATGTACAAGTTACAGGGCATAATTAAAAATCCATTATAAGTCATGCAGTGCATGGTTTAATCTGGATTTTTGGTATGTTATATTATCAAGTGTCTAGTTTCAGTATCAAAAATAATTAAATAATTTGGAAATATATATAAAAAGTTATTAGCTTCCAAGGGCAACAACATCATAACATTATTTGTATGAAACATGTTAACCATTGCATAAAAAGCATGAAAATTCATATGAGGCACAATTTTTTATTTTAATTAAAATAAAAATACATGTTATATTCTAGGCTCTTAAAATATTGTTGAAGCTCAAGAGGGTGATACAAATCGTCCATAAAGTGCTTGTTACCTAAGGAGGTGAGTTTGTACATCAATTGAATTCTAATATGCAATTGTGTGATTATGTGAATATGAATGTGAATTTGTGATTTGTGTGTTGACTGAAATATGTTTTCTATAAAACTTCAATTGGGTTTCTCTATGCCCTATTATATGAATATTGAAGAATTATATATTGTTTATGTTTGTGCTATGTGGATACATGACAAATGATAAATTTATTATTGTGATAATTACTTGTTATACAATTGCACTTGATCATTTGCATATGGATATAAGAAGATGTTGTGACCAGCTTGACTAATACTTGAAAATCACTTGGCAAATGTTAATGATCAAAGAATATTACTTCATTCACTTGTTATATGCTGGCCAGCAAAATTAATTGTTACTTGTCACTTATTTCACTTGAACTCAAGTGCAGTATTGTGTTACAAGGTCACAACAAATAAAATGAACCAAAGCACATGCATATGCAATATTTGAACCTTGTATTTGTTCTGTAAGATGATTGAGCTTTTTGTTTAAGTAGCCTTTAGAATTTAATTGATATTTATATTCATTGAGTCGTGACTCATCAAATTGCAATTATTTTTCAGATTGAGAAGTCTAGTTTTTAGCTATTTTGAAGCATGAAGCATGGTAATTAGAACATGGAGCATAGATTATTGGCCAAACTCACTCTCTCTCTCTCCTTGTAACATTCATAGTAGTAACTACATGTGAACAAATCATACTTAGTAATAATAATATGAGATAATATGATGTGTAATAATAATAAGAGTACAAGGTGTTACAAGTTTTCTTCTTAAAAAATGACAAATATTCTAGAGGTGCTAAACATATGGAATTAAATTATTTTGCTGTCAAGGAGGAGGTTCCGAAACAAAGAGTGTGCATTAAACATATAAAAATGGATCTTATGATTGTAGATCCCTTAACTAAAGGCTTATAACCAAAGACATTTAAAGATCATGTACATAGAATGAGTCTTGGTTGTATTGAAAATTGATTATAATGATGTTATGACACTCTTGAGCTCATTAATGTGATATGTTTCTAACTTTATCAAATTATTTCTTGTTCGTTATGCTTGTATATGCTTAATGTTTTGAACAAGAAAATTAATGTGTCTTTAAGACAATTAAGTGGACATTAAGTTATTTATATATAACTTATGTGACCTAACTTGATAAGTAGCTAATGTAGTAGTACATGGAAGGGAGTATGCAATTTGAAAGTGTATAACTGCCATAACTCTAATTATGTAATTTATCATGTTAAGGTTAATCATGATGGAAGAATGACATTATGAAATTTAATTATGCATGCCTAATATTTACAGTATTAAATACTAATGTTATGAACTATCGGACCAAGTGGGAGAATGTTAGATGTGGTCCGAACGTTTAGGGTCATATTTAATATTTAATGTTTTAATACGGTTTCCTATTTGGTTAGAGTTCCTATTTAATAGTGAAATAAATACAAACCATTGATTTTGGTATTTGATGGACGTACCAGATTTAAAGTTATCTACATTTATAAATTGGTCATCTCTCCACCTATTAGGGTTAGCAGACTTAAAAATCCATTTAGTTTTCTGCTACATGAAAATTAAGGTTAAAGGGAGAAACCAGTTTAACCCAAAACCCAATTTGATTCAAGCCTATCTATAATTATGATGAATTTCGCGTCAAGTAAGTATTTATATACTCTATTTTATGTAGCAAATTATTTATTTAAGATCCTATGTTTATGATCATGCTTGTTTTACATGATGATTATGTTTGTTTTACACAACTAACATAGTTATAGATCTATTACAATTATGGGTATATCTGAAATCTAGAAACTAAATAAGCAGAGAAATGATATGAGAGGGGGTGTTTGTTGGTCTAAAGACCAGCCACCCCCCTAAAAGGATGAAACCAAGAACAAACTATTCACAGAGAGAAAACCAGAGAAAACTAGTGAAGGATGTAGACAAATTGTACAACTAATAACATATCATTTAATAAACATTTAATAAAATAAGAATGGGATCTGTATATTTATGTTATGCTTTGTTGGATTACGTTTGCGAGGAGTTATGCAGATAAATTTATCATATTTTTTTATTATTATATGTGTAAATATTTATTTTTTATTCTGTAGCGAAGCACTGTTAACTTTTCTAGTTTAATATATAAGTCAAAATTTATATATTTAAAATAGACAAAATTTTCATACAACTTTGACATCAGAGATCAAATTATAAAAATCCTATGCAAAGTAGCAAACAACGACACCAAAATGTAAAAAAAAAAAAGAGAGAGGGAGATAAACGTAGCAGCCCATTATTTAAAGCGGGCCGCGAAATGTCTGAAATGTCCCTCATCAAATAAAACTGCCCCCCCAAATGCATCAAAAAATAAATAAAATATTTGTCTCATGCATTATGAGTATCAGCACTAAAAAAAAAAAAGCTAAGTAAAGGGAAATAAGTAAAGTAAGATAAAAGAATTCACTAATGTTAAAAGAGCTCTAGGATTTGGGTATTATTATTATTATTTTTTTGAGCCAAATGGGAATTAGTTCTTAACATATGAATCAGAATTAGAGAAAATAACTCATTCCCTTCCCACTCCTCTTTCTCAGGAAATTGAAGGTGTTAGAACTAAGATACCAAAGTTGTGTTTACTTTGAGAAAATTACTCCAGTTTTCTAACAAAAATTTCAAAATAAAAAAAAATAGAACTTTGTGTTTACTTTGGGTGTTTTCACAAAAATTTCACTTGAAAATTGTTTTCACCATTTTCACAATTTAAAGAGAAAAAAGTGTGAAACAAATTTTCGTTGTTTTCAAAAAATTTCCTCATTAAAAATATAAAAGTGAAAACACGGTATTTTCATTAGAGCATCTTTCCTATTTTTTATTTTATTTTAGTATTAGAATATAAAACAAAACTTTACTTTTCAAGCCCTAGATTATCTCTCTACTTTGGTACGTATTATTATTTCTCTATTATGAAAAACAAGTTGTAGATGAGAATAAGTAAAAATATTTTTATATTTTCAAAAAATGAAAAATAATTTTCAATTTCTAACAAATAAACATGATTTTACCAATTTTCTATGAAAATGAAAACAGAAAATATTTTTTTAGAAGTAAATACACCTTAACTATTTTATCATTTGTAAAAAAATTAACCAGAATCTATTATTCTCTTAGTTGTCTAAAAATTGAGTTAAACATATATACTCCTCGTGCAAACCTTTCTGAAAGGTTTTTTTTTTTTATAACCGACTCTAAAAATTGACATTTTTTAATAATTTAACTTTAATTTTATTTCAGAAAGGGTACTGGTAAAATTTTTAATATCTTAATTCTTTTTTTTTTTCAATTTAGTCCTAAAATTACAAAGGGTTTCAGAAATTTTTTTTTCTTTTTCTAGGACTCTGATACCATTCAGAATGAATCTTGAAAATGCCCTAGAGGGGGGGTGAAGAGGGCTATAGAAAAAAAATTAAAACTTAAAAACAAATAAACAAAAATGAAAGAATGTTGAGAAGGAAGAATGATGAACACAAGAATTTAAGGAGTTCGGATTCTCAACAATCCTACGTCTCAACCTAACTTATCCCCAAGTTAGGATTTTGAATCATCACAATCTATTTCCCTAGATTGATTTTTGCAACTTGAGTTTTAGGCTCAACTCAAAGCTTACAACTTGAGTTTTCATGGCTTACTCAAAAACTGATTCACGAGTGTTTTGAAGGCTTACACTAAAACCAAATTCCTAAGGGATGATAAAAAATATATCCGTTATAGCCATTATGTTTGAAGTCATCATTGATCTCGGTCGTGACTACCTTGATCCCGGTCGGAACATTGGCCCGGGATATGTTCTGGAAGATTTCTTCAATTTGGTGCAATTTTAGTCCCGGTCGGGATCATGAATTTTAGCCATTGAAGATTATCGAATCAGCCTTAGCTTTTTTCATGAAAGTTGTAGGTATTTGTCTTAGCTTTCCATATCACTTTAAGTGACCTTAATTGGATATCTATATCTCATGACATTATTGAAATACTAAGAGCTGCTCAAATCGAAATGAAAACTGCATATGCTGATTTTAACTAAATATTTCCAGGCCCAAATGAATTTTGATTTTGATAAGTAAGATCAATTTGGAAAGCTTGTGATGTCTACTTAAAATGTTAAGAATACAACTTTCTCATTATAAAAGTCTAAGACTTCCAAAGTCTTCTTGGAATCCCGAAGGTCGATTTAGCCCATAAGCATGCTTAGCTTCATTTTGATTTCCATGATAGTCTTAGCTTATACACACTTAAACAAACATATTAAATGATCAAAATCAAGTTTTTTAAGATCAAAATCAAGATTGATTATTGCTAAGGTCAACAAATATTCTATTCGATTTTCCATTAAGTTTATATTTAAACAAGAAAATATTGACTTATCCGTTAATTTTTTTAATTTTGAATTAAAATAGTAATATTGAATTGTTTAGGGACCAAAATTTTTTATAAGTGACTCTCGTGAAACTAGATACAAATTTGGTAGCCAAAAAATACAATTGAAAATTAGTAATGGAATCAAAATAAAGTTAAAATTTTGGTAATCTTCAAAGTAATTAACTCATAAAACTTAAATACAAGTTTGATAACTGAAAAGATGCAAATTAATTTAGTCAACTGAAAATAAGACAAATAAGTCAAAAGTATGGTAACCTATGTAAGTAATATACCCTTTACAAGTCCCCTATAAAATTTCAAAGCTATCTTTAAATTAAAGTAATGGGTTACTTTCATTTCTCAACGTTGATTAATCTATCTACAGTCATACATAATAGATGATCCATCCACCATGCAAGCAAATTTGAACTGGATACGCCATAAGTCTCTTAGATCATTTACGACATTTGAAAAAAACTAAAACTTCTAGTTCAACTGTAAATTTTAGAGTTCCGCATATATATTATAAAGTTTTAAATCCATGACAAGACCTTTAACAACGAAAAATGAAAGATCCTAAACCGTAGAGATAAAAGTCTAGCTACTCACATTCCAGCAACTAACATAACAATAACATCCTCTATAAGTAACCCAAGTGTTAAAAAGTGTGAATACCTAGATGTAAAAAGTAGAGTTTGAACCCTTTTTCCTCCTATTTTTCCCCTTTGTCGTGAAAAATTAAACCACTTGAACTCCCACAATTAAAAAAAACAGCTAACATAACAATAACAGTGAACGTAAATAAAGGCATAAATAGAGTGCAGTAAATAAAAATAAAGGAAGAAGGAAAATGAAACTCTATTGGAGCTTTAAATGAGCCATCTTGCTTTCTTTATTCAAGATCTTCAGTTAATGAAACATAAATGTCAAGAACCCAGCTCTAT
>CATIWM010251849.1:0-65177 GCA_949671775.1 Mallotus repandus
AAAGAAAAAAAAAAGTAAAAGAAAGAAAGGAACACTCCTATAATTAAAAGGCACACAAGTGTAAATAAGTTAAGACAATTTTAACAATTAATGAAAGGTAGAAATACTTTAGTTGATAATAAAAAGTGCCCTTTCTTGTAAAAATATCTTTATATGATGTCTGGAGATGGGCCCGTCAAAATTAATCTTGGAGATAGGCACACTGTACCAGGTCATGTAACGTCTGTGCAACTCATGTTTTAAAGGCCCCCAAATCAAGAGGGGGAGAGATCATCATCTATAATCAAATATAAATGCTAGCAGACACAAATACACAATGGTTGTATACATCTCATGTAACAAATCCACAGTTTCAGAATAATTTCCGTGTCAAAATTTCATCAATTTTTGCTTTCATTCACGCTAGACATAACAGCTACAACCATACTTTCTGCGCTAAAAATTGAACATTTTACTAGACTCCGTATATCTGCCCAAGATTAACTTAATCATTCTGATACCTTCTCAACAATACGGATAAGTTTGACGCTCTTGTACCTATTAATCAATAACAGTCAGCAATAAGATTCCTGTAATGCTACTACATCTTCACTTATGCCTCAGACAGCGCAACCATTTCTGGAAGAGTTTCAGAAACATGCAGATCCTACATCTCATACCTAGAAAACGTTGGATAGACATATGTCAACGCCTACGATGATCAATAATACAATCTAAATCCATTAAAAAAAAAATCTGGGAACAGCCGAACAGGATATTGGTCTTCTGATTTCTGCTGCACAAACACTCCATAGAACCCCTCCTTGGGTTTTCCATCATGAACAATATTAGCAATCACACCATACTGTAATCGCAATCTCTCATTCACCTTAGGCATTGGTAAAGGAATACAATCCTTCAGTTCGTAATTCTTCACTGGAAAGGTCACTGCAGTAATAACATCTGTTAGCAAGAGATTTATCAAACCAAAAGAAGTTTTAGCTTCTGCTGCTATCCCTAGCTTCACCATGCATGTCTCATGTAACCTCATCTAATGTAGCATTTTTCTCAATAAAAAAGTTCTTTCTAAACCACTGCATGTGGACTATTAAATACTGTGGTAATGTGGTAACTCAATATTTTATCCACCACACTTGAGGACACAGTTTCTATCACTGTCCGAGTAAAACAAGTCCCCTCCTCCAGCAATAAAAAAATAACAACCAAAATTAAAAGAAACAGCGCAAGGAGGCGTTGGTTGCAACTCACTATTTAGAACTACACACAAAACTTTAATAACAATCAACTTGCAACAACCTCTGTAGGTAGAATTTTCACAAAAGCCAATTCAAAAGACTGCTTGAGGCTACTTAATTAGAGTATAACTTCTGCACTGCAACTGCATAAGGCAGTTAAGATAGTTTCATCAGATCCAATTGCCCAGAGTACGCAATATCAGATTTTTCCAGTATTTATAGCTAGGGAATAAGCTGAGAAAGCATTTATGGTTGCCAAACAGAGGATAATTAAAATGCTAATGTTGCAGCTTACAACAAAAGTCAAACCCAACAGTTTGTCACACAACTGTCAATGCTCGTGCTTTACTCCATGCAATTGAGTTCTAAATTTTGATTTTGCAAATCCATACAAAATAGCAACAGAACTCCAGTTTCCTGTTAACCACTAAAAAACTGAATTTTTGAACCAGAGGAAATAAAAACCATTTTGACACACCAAAAAAACAAGCCAGCATTCACCCATCAGCATCTGAACCCATCACAATAACAGAAACCTCCACAATCCCCATTGCCACCATCATTAGTCTATCATCTGAATTTTCACTACACACTAGCTGTTCTCTTGATCTTTCACCAGATAAATGCGAAATTGATAAAATCATGATCCAAGTTTCACCATGGAAGCAATTATGTTGCCATTAACATAGCTATGAATGACAAACAAAGGCAACTAATCTTCCTGGAAGCTAATCCAGAATATATCGAAATGGAGTTTCCCAATTGGAACGACAAAATGAATGTTCCGTCATTTTAAATGGCAAAATAAGTACTCCATCACAGTTCACATTTTGTCAATCTATACGGCCAAATCATAACAAAGCTTTTTTTTTTTTTTTAAAAAAAATTTACTCATGAATCTCCGCCAAGACTTTTTTTTTTTGTAACATTAAATCCCAGTTCACCATAAGAATGTCGAAATGGAAGGCCAAATTTTTGTCCCTTGCTATTTTGCCATTCTTAAAGGCAAAATTGAAATTGCTTTATATTTTTCTTTTTTTAATAAAAAGTACCATAAACTTGGATATAAGCAAAAAAAAAAACCACCACAAAATGGTGCAATCGTTTCTTTTCTACCCTAAAATGCAAAAAAAGTCCGCCAATATGCAGCAATATATGAAGTGCAGGGTGCAGCTATCTGTGTGAACCAATCAAAGTTAATCTTGGAGAGAGGCACACTGTCAACGGTACCTGGTATAGACACAGGTCATATAATATCTATGTAACCCATGTTTTACCTAATCCAAAAGGGAAGGCCCCCAAAGCAAGAGAGGGAGAGAGATCATCATATCTAATCAAAGAAAAAAAAAACTCATATAGAAAAAAAAGAAAGTAAATGTTAAAAGCTGTAATTCAATTGCCAGCAGGCATAAATACACAATGTTGTACATCTCACACAACAAATCTACAGTTTCAAGGTAAGTTTCATGCTCCAACAGATAAGATTTTTTCATGTCAAAATTGCATCAAAGCTTTGCTTTCATTTATATGAGACATAACAACTACAATACAAGACATAACCATACTTTCTATTTGTACTAGACTCAGTATATCTGCCATAGATTGACTTATTTATTCTTATTTTTTGCTCAATAATAAGAATAGTAAGTTCAAAACTCTTGTACCTATGAATCAATAACAGTCAGCAATAAGATTCCTGTAACGCTACCGCTGCTGCTCATATATCTGCACATATGCCTCAGACAGTGCAACCATTTGAGGAAGAGTTTCAGAAACATGAAGATCCTGCATCTCATACCTGGAAAACATTGGATATAAATATGTAAATGCCTATGATGATCAATGCAATTCAAATCCATATAAAAACAATTTGGGAACAGGATACCATAGCTCTTCTGATTTCCGCTGCACAAAAACTCTGTAGGACCCCTCCTTCGGTTTTCCATCATGAACAATATTAGCAATCAAATCGTACTTTGAGCGCAATCTCTCATTCTCCTTAGGCATTGGCAAAGGAATATAATCCTTCAGTTCCAAATTCTTTACCGGAAAGTTCACTGCAGTAATAACATCCATTAGCAAAAGGTTGATCAAACCAAAAGAAGTTTTAGCTTCTGATGCAATCCCTAAATTCACCATGCAAGTCTCATGTAAGCTCACCTAAGGTAGGATTCTTCTCGATAAAAAAATTGTTCTTTCTAAACCGCTGCATGTGGAGTACTAAATACTGTGGTAATCTGGTAACTCGATATTTCATCCGCGACACTCGAGGGCGGACAACTTCTGTCACAGTCTCACCATCAAATTTCTTCAGTATATTGAACAGAGGAACCTAAAATAAGATGCGATTAAAATAAGTCCCCTCCTCCAGCAATAAAAAGTAACACCCAAAAGTATAAGAAACACGGCAAGGAGGCATTGGTCACAAAGTACTACCTAGAACTACATATAAAACTTTAATAACAATCAACTTGCAACAACTTCCATAGGTACAATTTTCACAAAAGCCAATTCAACAGACTACTGAGGCTAATTAAAATATAACTTCTGCACTGCAACTGCATAAGGCTGTTATTCAAATTTACAATAGTTTCATCAGATCCCATTGCCCAGAATATTCAATGAGTTTTTTCCAGTATCCATAGCTGGGGAATAAGCTGAGAACACATTTATGGCCAAACAGGGGATAATTGAGATGCTAATGTTACAGCTTACAACAAAGGACAAATCCAACAGTTTGTCACTTAACTTTCAAAGCTCATGTTTTACTCCATGCAACCGAGTCTCTTAATTTTGATTTTGCACTCAATTCAGTACAAAATAGCAACAGAACTCCAATTTGCTCTTAACCATTAAAAGACTGAATCTTAGAACCACAGAAGAGGAAACAGAAGCCATTTTGACACACTAAAATAAAAAATAAAAAATAATAATAAGCCAGCATCCACCCATCAGCCTCGGAACCCATCACAATCATAGAAACCTCCACAATCCCTATTGCCACCATTACTCTATCACCTTTACCAAGCTGGCAAGCTACAACACTCACAAGAAACAACAAAAAGAAAGAAATAAAAGGACAGATTTTGCCCCATCAACCACAACATACAACTCAGAGAATAATAAAAAGGAAAACACAACCCAAGCCTCATCAGTAATCATCCACTAGCAACTAATCACCAATTTGCTTAACCAAAAATTGAGCCACCATCACATATTCTACCTTACATAAAGCCATCTTAACACTTTACCACTTCAAGGAAGTCTTTAAGGAATAAACAATTGCTGGCATTTTATACAAAATCAAATGCAAACCAGAAACTAAAGTATTTATATCCACACAAAACGAAACAAAAAAAAACTCAATATTAGTAAGTTGAAACTTGAAAGCCTCAAGACTAAAATGTTGAGATTTCTATACGCAAAGGAAGATCAATGCTTCCATGGTGAAAATTTGGGTCATGATTTTATCAAATTCACATTTATCCAGTAAAAGATCCAGAGAACAGCTAGTGTTGCAGCAATTATGTTTCCATTAGCATAGATATGAATGACAAACAAAGGCAACTAATCTTCCTAGAAGCTAGTCTGGAAATTATCAACATGGAGTTCCCAATTGAAATGTGAAATTCCATTTGCAATATCAGGGCATGAAACACACAACAAAAATAAGTGAAATCGCAGATGGACACAATATTTAAAACCACTAAGGTTTATCAGTGTACCAAGAATAATAATTAACACTGAATAAAAGTGGAGTTCCCAATTGAAATGAGAAATTTCATTTGCAATATCAGGGCAGGAAACACACAACAACAAAAATGAATGAAATCACGGATGGACACAGTATTTAAAACCACTAAGGTTTATCAGTGTACCAAGAATCATAATGAACACTGAATATGCCATTGTATACAACTTAAGATAGAATGCATCAAGTACCTGAGGTATTATATTCTTTTCCATCACATCTTTAAACAAAGGGGGTGGTGGCAAATCTAGTCCAAGCATCAAGAATGGCATTCTAAAAGTTTCTGTGACAACATCATCATGTTCATTCCCACCATCTGTACTTTTCTGGATGCTGTTCCGGTCATCACCATTTTCTTTCTTCTCGGCAATAGCTTTGCTAGGAATCTCTTTCACAACCTCCAACTCCCCCTGAGAAGCTAAGAATGTTTAGAAAATCACATTATCTAACAATGAACATTTTTTTTTTTCAAAAGACAACATATATTTAAGAGAGAAAGAAGACAACCTGAAAACACTCATAAATTATGCTGTTATTTCTATTCGGAGTCCGAAGATCTGCGTGTAGCGTATTAAGAAGCCATGCCATAAACTCCACAGGATCAGACTGCTGCCCTATGCGAAACCGTTTTTTACTGGCTTTCATAACTGCCTGAAGAAATTCATGTGGACTCACCTGTAAACATAAAACTATTTAGAAACAAGAACCTGGCACCTAAGAGGTACAACTTCAATGAAAGTATTACTAATATCAGACCTGTCCTTTAAAATTCCTAGCATGCCATATCTTCCGTGTGAGTTCTCCAAAGCGATGAACGAGAGGAGATCTGCAATGCTCATAGTTCTTAGGGATAAGGAAGAAATTCCTTAAGGGCGTAACTCTCATTAGAGACTGAATAGTGACATTGACAAAATCGGTCTCCTTAATGTTGTTCAGGCCCACCTGAGGATTTTCCCAAAAAAAAAAAAAACAAACTGTTCAATTGCTGGAAATGGCAACTTACGACACATCCAAGTATTGACAGGCAAAAATCATCAATGATAATACAGTGAAACAGTGTCAGTAAGAAAACAATAATACCATTCCAGGAAGGTAATCAGACCCATCGAGTGCCCTGGACCATTGCCTGTTTCTATCAAGCTGTTCAACTTGTTCCCGGGTAAACCTGCATTAAAAAAAATACCCTAAAATTGGCAACATAGCGCTTCAAAGTTCTTCAAAACACTCAGGTAAAACTGAAATGAGATCTAATCAATAAAACATGAAATTATACAGAATAATAATTATTTAATTAGTCAATCAGAAAGTCATAATGTGAACACCTAAGCACTTCAGAGATGATAATGGTTAAGCTAGACACTTTACACTCTTTTCTTTTTCTTTAGCTAAGTAAGGAAACTAAAATTGCAATGATTAAGAATTTGTTTATATAATATCCTCGAAGCATTTTACTTTAATTTTTCTTGGCTACAGCACAGCCAGCATAAAATTATGATTGATGACAAAACGGTACATGCATAATGCAGCACCATAGTATCTCAATTGAAAGACTGATAAAGAAAATATAAAATATAATATTAGTGTTCAGGGATATCTCCAAATCCATAAGAGACATGAGTGCATGCACAAAAAGAGAGAGAGACCTTGGGTTTAAAACGTGCCGTATGTCATCCAGCGAGGCATCATTAATTTCATATCCATCTGGAAGGCAATAAACTTTTTCTGTCTGAAGATTGATGTAGACGTGGTGTCCTGCTTCAAGGCTGTGCGTGTATGCATGTGACTTTTTACCTCTCCCTTGATAATACTTTCCGCAAACCAAACAGGCATATACATTCAGGTTTGACAAAGAGACTGAGCAGAACTTCTCAAAATCAAAATCCAACACCTGCAGTAACCATAATCAACAGATCATGTATCTACTAAAAAACTATAACCCCCCATAATTTGAACAAAATTGAAGTCAATCACCTGTCGATTCACCGTATCAAGATAGGGGCAGTCATCACGGGGTGCAATTTGGTTCCTTCGGTTCTCTTGATTGGACCCTAGCCCATTGTCATCCTCATTGACATCATCATCATCATCATCTTCTACTCCTTGATAGTCATTCCTTAGGTTATTATGTTCAATTCTTCGATAATGTTCCTCATCATCAACATCGTTGTAGGGCACAAGTGGGATATCAATGGCTTGTGGTGGAGAAGAGTTTTGTTCAGAAACTACTTTCTGCCTTTTTGAAGCACTAAATTCCTCAATCTCAAAATTATCATCCTTTCTTTTTGTTTTCATTTCTTTTTTACTCTCTCTTCAGATCACACTGTTCACATAATATAAAGTTAAAAATCAGCAACAACCTGAGTGTCATTCTATTATCCATTACAAAAAGAATAATAATAGACCCAAAATACATACAAAAAAACTTACCAAAAAACAGAAACAAAGAAAAAACTCACCAATAACCATAAAAAATATACTCTCGGGATAGCTACTGTGTGGCGGCGATGGTTGAGAGGAAAGCAAAAACAAGACGAGGTGGTAAAAAACCAGACGATGTGGTAAAGAGCAAAAGGGGAAAAAAATGGAAAAAGAAAAAGGGAACGACGCTTTTTGAGTTTAAAGATGAAAACGAAAATAATGAAGATGATGAAATTGAAGGGATGAAGAGAAGAGAAGCGGGCAGCTGGAAGAATAGAAGTGAGGGCTTAGGGTTGTGGGATGATTCAAATTCACGGACACTTTAATCGCTAAGGACGCGACGGGTATTAGAAACTTCACGAAGCTATAGGAAGTCGGAAACATCTCAGGTATGTTTTTTAAATTTTAAGGCTCCGTTTGTTTTTTGACGCAACATTAGAAGAGTGAGAATGTATTGATGGAAAATTATTTTCTTTAATTTAATTTTTTGATTATCTAATCACTAAAAAATAAAAAAATATTCTGCAAATAAACGAGATTTAAAATTCACTTTGATTTTTGAACATTTGATACCTTTTTTATTTTTAACTCCAACACATAATTGACTAGTCCGAACATAAATAATATCATGGTAAAATTCACGTTCAAACTCCTAAATTTTTCATGTTTATAGTTTTAGCCCCTTCAAATTTTATTTTATAAATTTAGATCTTAGTACTTCACTGGTTGAAAATTTTAAACTTTTTCACAATTTTTTAACGCAAATTAATTTAGTTTAATCTCTAAAGTTTTATATTTCTAATGTGCATACCTTTTTTACTTTTTTAATACTTATCACTTTTCAAAGTTTTTACCGATAAAAAATAAATTTACTTATTTTAATTTCTAGTATTTTAAATTAAAAATATAAACATAATTTTCTATATAAAACATTTATATCTTAAATTTAAATATAAATTAATATATACATATTTAAATAATTTTAAATTTTAAAAATAAATAAATGGTTAATGTTAATATATAAAAAAATTGTAATAATATTACTATTTTCATAATAATTTAAATTACTAAGTTTTATTTTCAATAAAATTTATATTATTCAAAATATAACATTATGATAAAAGAATACCATAATTAAAAGACACTATAATAAAAATATTTTTATATTCTTTAAAATTTTGTACAAAGAAATAAAGTCAAAAAGGTATTAAAATATAAAATTTTAATTTTAATTTTAATCAATTATAAAACATATTTTATCATAATGTATTTTAATTATAATGTTCTTTTTCATCATAATATTTTATTTTAAAAAATATAAATTTTATTGAAATTAAAACTTGTATAATTTAAAATATTGTGAAAAACAGTAATATTATTATAACTTTTCTATGTACCGACATTGACTTGTTTATTTATTTTTAAAATTTAAAATTATTTAAATATGTATATATAAATTTATATTTTTCTTAAAATATTAAAATTGTTTTAGATAAAAAATCATTTATATTTTTAATTTAAATATTGAAAATTAAAATAAATAAATTTATTTTTTTAATGAAAAATTTTAAAAGGGATATAAGTGTTAAAAAGGTAAAAAAAAAATGGCATGAATGTTAAAAATATAAAACTTTAGGAACCAAAAAAAATAATTTGTGTTAAAAATTTGACAAAAGGGTTTAAAATTTTCAACCCATGAAGTACAATGGGTCTAGATATACAAAATGAAACTTGAGGGGCATAAAGCTAAAATATGAAAAGTTTAGAGGTATGAGTATGGATTTTACCATAATATAATATATATTTTTAAAAATAATTAAAAAATAAAAAATCAGAACTTAAAATTTTTTTTATTAATTTTATTTGATTATCTATTAAAGAGTACATATATACTAATAATATGCATAGTAATAATAATAATTGAATAAATAAAATAAATAAAAATAAAAATAATTAAAAAGTTATGGAGTTTTTACTGTTTACATTAAATATGAAAAATATTTTTAATTGAATAAAAGAGAAATTTTTTTTTTAGAGTATAAGTAATTTTCATTTCAAAATCAAAAGCTCAGTCATAAATATCATTAATGAAATTTTGCTTAAGAAAGAAGGGTAGCTCCTGCCAAAATATTGGGTTTCAAAGAGAACCCGCTACCTTGGCAATAGAATGAACAACCTTATTGCCCTTCTCCCAGCAAAACTACTTGAACATTTTGACACTCTGATAGGAGATATCTGTAATAGGAAATAATATAACCAAAATTTAAAAGGTCTGATGTGAAAGAATGTAATTGTCCACAACTATTTTAGTATCCATCTCAATGATAATATTTGACCACTGAGCCTCCCTAATCCAACTCAAAAGCCTTTTTTAAGCAATAAACTTCCATAAGTTGAGGAGAGAACTTCCCTGAAAGACGTCGGGATCTGATGCAAACCAAGCAAGCACTAAGCATGATTATTTGCTCAAGTATAATGGACTAACTACAAGGGCTAGAACTAAGAAGTTTAAAGATGTTTGCAAGTCTTTATGAAGTCCATATGGTGTAAGACAAGTGAAACTAAGATTCAAGATGAAAATGAGCTTCACTTTTTCCATTTAATTCAAGTTGAAGAAGGGGACATAACTATGCAACTTAGAAACACGGTTGTGCCTGGTTTGAAGCAACATTGAGTTTATTATTATCTTTTAGTACTTTGATAGCATGCTTTGGTAGTTTTGCTATAACTTTCGCTACAAAAGTTGGATTAAGGTGATTTAAACTGATATGGAAAGATAAGAGAGAGAGCAATAACTTTTATTAAGACTATTTTTAGCTAATTCAATCATCTTCCTAGGCTAAAGTGTCTGACACATCCGTGTGTGTGTTTTGATACAGCCATGTCAAGTTCACATTTTGGTCACACGGCTATGTGCCTTCTTGACATAACCGTGTTAGAGAGAAATTATTAAGAGCATTGTAAAGCACACAACCATATGTCTTTTCTGACACAGTCATGTAGGATGTTAGACTTAGTTCCTTATTTTGTTAGGGTTTCCTTTTTTATGTTTTGGAAGTTTATTTGCTTCCAACTTTGTTCTTATTTAGGTTTTCATTATAAATAGTCGTCTTAGGGCTGTAAACAAAGAGGTTATTGAATTTTCTTTGATTGATATCAATTATTTGAGAGGTTAGGGTCCTTTCTTTGGTTCTTAAAAGAACTTTATGAATTTATCAAGTGAAGGTTTGGTACTTTCAAACCTAGTTCGATTTAAACTTGAAATTGGCTTAGTTCAATATTAGGTTTTCTTTGAACGGCCTTTAATTCTTTGTAACTAAGGTTCTTAAGTATAAGTTTTTTAAGGGTCTTGTTGGGACTTAGAGTTTTCTTCGCCTGATTTATTGAATGATCTTTGGTAAAGACATCAAGATTGAATACAAGTTTGGTACAAGTTAACCAGATTTGTATCATTTAGTATTAGAGCTTTGGCTTGATAATCAAGTATGTATCTCTATTTTAATTGTTGTTTGCATTCATATCTAAAAAAAATTTGAATTCTTTAAGTTGTGTCTTATTCATTCCTTTGCGTGTTATTTTCTTATGAACTTCGTTCCTTTGTAATTCCTTTTATTCCTTTCATATTCCTACCATCATTCTCATTTATATTTGATCACCTAGCCTTGTGTGTGTCATCAATGAAAAAAATTTACAAATTATAAAAAACTTCGAATTCAAAAAAATTAAAAAAATTCAAATCAAGTTGAATTATCTTTAAATCCGTGTTGGGTATCCAAATTCAAGTGCTTTTTATATCAATCCTAAATCATTCTTAAAGTTGCATTTTGGGTAGTTTAAACACTTATTCTAAATTTTATTATTCTTGTTTTATTTGATTATTATCATCGTTTGTTGCGCTTTTCCTTGGTTTCTATAATCAATTAGAGTTTAATTTAACTTTATTTGAGTTGTATTGAGATTAATTTGATAATTAGTAACTTGAGTTCCATAAGAACTATAAGAGAGGATTTTGAGAGGTAAAAGAAAGTAGTGAGCTCATTAGAGGGTAAAAGCCTAATTTAGTGAAACATGAGTGTTGAGTGAAATCCTTTAAGTGTAAACACATGAGGGAGTGTTACTCATGAGGTTCTTTTGTTTCTTTATTTATAATGACAGGTTCAAGTGGAGTAGATAAGGATCTCAAATAGAAGCTCTTTATGAAGGTGATGCAAGAACAAATGAGTTAATTAATTAATAGCCATTAAGAGGTCCAAGAGCGGATAAGGAGGATGGAGCACAGTCAAACCATAAGTGCCACAAATAATAACAATCAAAATGCACCTAGAGAAGTCCAAAAAGGAAGATGGGTTGATGAAGATGATGAATCTATTGATGATAGTGTTCAGACTCATGGTAGGTAAGATAATAACCTTGGGAGTATAAAGATAAAAATACTTATCTTTCATGGTACAAATGATCTTGAAGCTTATCTAGCATGGAAAAAAAAGGTGGCTTTGTCTTTAATTGTCATAATTACTCCAAAGAAAAGAAAGTCAAGCTTGCCATTATTGAGTTTGTAAACTATGCCCTAATGTGGTAGGATCAGTTAATGTTGACAAAAATGCATTGTGGAGATGAAGGCTATCATGCAAAAGTAATTTGTTCCAAATCACTACTATAGAGATTTGCATAATCGACTTTAAGGCCTTAGACAAGGTTCAAGAAGTATTAAAGAATATTACCAAGAGATGGAGATGATTATGATGCAAGCTAAAATTGATAAGACCGTGAACAAACCGTGGCTGGTTTCTTGAATGGGTTAAATAAGGAGATTGCTAATGTTATAGATTTGCATCCATATGTAGAGTTAGAAGATATATACCATATGGCACTCAAAGTGGAGCAATAAATAAAGGGTAGAACTTCTAAGTCTCATATGATCACAACAACATCCAATTGGATAAAAAAGTAGAAAGAGGGTGATAAAAGCACTTCCAAGCCTAAATATGAAAAAGAGGCAAGCAAGGAGGGAGTTTCAAAGCAAGTTGAAGCACCTAAGCCTAAAATAAGTTCCATTAAATGTTTCAAATGCAAGGGGAGAGGACACATAAAATGATATTATCCAAATAAAAGGGCAATGATCATTGTTAATGGGGAATATGATAGTGAAGATGATAAAGAGGATGACGAAATGCCGCACTTGAAGAGGCAAGTGATGTTGAGGAAGACCTTAAAGAGGTTGACTATAAAGATTTCCTAGTTGTAAGGCACACATTAAGTACATAAACAAAGGTAGAAGAAAATGAACAACATGACAACATCTTCCATGCAAGATGCCGAGTTAAAGGCAAGGTATGTTATTTAATCATTGATAGAGGTACTTTATTAATTGAAAAGCTTAATTTACCAACTTTGAAATATCCTAGGCCATACAATTTACAATGGTTAAATGACTATGGAAAAGTTAGGGCAACTAAACAAGTACTTGTTCCTTTTTCTATGAGAAAATATATTGATGAGGTCCTTTGTGATGTTGTGCCCATGCAAGCCGGTTATATTCTTTTAAGGCAACGATGGCAATTTCATAGGAGAGCTATTCATTATGGATTCAACAATAAATATTCATTTGTCATGAATGGTAAATAAATTGTACTTTCACCTTTGTCACCCAAAGTTTATGAAGATCAAATGATAATGAGAGAGAGAACATGCACATGAGAGAGAAAAAGAAAAGAATGTGCAGCAAAAGGAGAGACGTGAGAAAACAAATGAGAGATATGGGCAAAGAGTGGAAAAAGAAGAGCTAAGAGTGGATGCATTAAAGAAAAGAGAGGCAAATGTAAAAGGAGAGTTTGAGGGAAAAAGAAAGAAAAATAAGTGAGTTTCTATAGAAAAAGGAGTGATGTCAAGAGAGCATATTTTTCTCAAATGTTAGTGATTTTACTTTTGTACAAAAAGACATTTTTCATCACTAATGAACTTAATATTTTTTTCCTAGTGTCTTTATGTCTCTTTTACAGGAATATGAAAATGTGTTTTTCGAGTAGGTACCCAAAGCATTACCACCCATAAGAGGGATCAAACATCAAATAGATTTCATTTTGGGTTCTCAATTCCAAATATACCACCATATCGATATAATCTCGAGGAGACAAAGGAGTTACAATGACAAGTGGAGGAATTATTAGATAAAGGGCTGATTTAAAAAAGTATGAGCATGTGTGTCGTACCCGTCTTGTTGGTACCTCAAAAAGATGGCTCGTGGCGTATGCAAGATAACAGTAAAGTATCGCCATCCTATCCCTTATTTGGATGACATGCTTGATGAGTTGTATGGTGCATGCATTTTCTCTAAAATTGATCTTAAAAATGGTTATCATGAAATTATGATGAGAGAAGGGGATGAGTCAAAAAATGCTTTTAAAACAAAACATGGGTTATATGAGTGGTTAGTTATGCCTTTTGGGTTGACTAATGCACTTAGCACTTTCATGAGATTGATGAATCATATTTTGCGTGCATTTTAGGGAAGTTTGTAGTTGTTTATTTTTATGATATACTTGTTTATAATAAGTCATTAAATGAACATCTTGAGCATGTTCATTTGATTTTTAATGTTTTGCGTAAGGAAAGATTGTTTGCTAACCTTAAGAAATGTTCTTTTTGCACGAGTAAACTTATTTTCCTAGGGTTTGTAGTGAGTGCGTAGGGTATTGAAGTGGATAAAGAGAAGGTTAAGGCAATTAAGGAATGGCCTACCTAAGTCAGTTGAAGAAGTTCATTCGTTTAGTGGATTGGCGAGTTTTTATAGAAGATTTGTATGTGATTTCAGCACTATTGTCACTCCATTGATAGAAGTGATAAAGAAGAACGTGGGATTCAAATGAGGAGATGCACAAGAGGAAGCATTTAACATGCTCAATGATAAGTTGATTCCTGCCCTTTTACTTTCTTTACCCAACTTTGCTAATACTTTTGAAATTGAATGTGATGCCTCAGATTTGGGTATTAGAGTTGTACTTATGCAAGAAGGAAAGTCAATCACATACTTTAGTGAAAAATTGAACAAAGTAGCCTTAAAATATCCCACACTTGATAAGGAGATATGCGCGCTAGTTTGAGCCTTACAAACATGGCAACATTACTTGTGGCCTAAAGAGTTCGTGATTCATACAGACCATGAATCTCTAAAGTACTTAAAAGGACAATAAAAGCTCAACAAACGACATGCAAAATGGAGTGAGTTTATTAAGTCTTTTCTATATGTCATAAGGTATAAGAAAGATAAGGAAAATATAGTTGTTGATGCACTATCTTGAAGGTATACACTTATTTCCATTCTTAATGCTAAGTTATTGGGTTTTGAATATATAAAGGATTTATAGCTAATGACTATAACTTTGGCAAATTTTATGATGCTTGTGAAAAAGTTACATTTGAAGGGTACTTTAGGCATAATGGTTTCTTATTTAGAGATAATTGTTTATATGTGCCTATGAGTGGTATGTGTGAATTTTTAGTAATGGAAGTGCATGAAGGTAGATTAATAAGACATTTTGGTGTCGTTAAGACTTTAGATATTTTGCATGATAACTTTTATTGGCCTAATATGAGCATAGATGTTCAAAGAATTTATGATAAGTGCATTGTGTGTAAGCAAGCTAAGTTTAAGTCTAAGCCTCATTGGTTATAAATGCCACTACTGGTACCTACTATGCCTTGGATTGATATCTCCATGGATTTTATTTTAGGTTTACCTAGGTCTAAATGTGGTAATGATTCAATATTTGTGGTCGTAAATTGATTTCCTAAAATAGCACATTTTATTGATTGTTATAAAATTGATAATGCCTCAAATATTGCAAATCTTGTCTGTAAGGAATTGTGCATGGAATGCCTAGAAATATTGTTTCCATGGATTTTATTTTAGGTTTACCTAGGTCTAAATGTGGTAATTATTAATAATTGTGGTCGTAAATTAATTTCCCAAAATAGCACATTTTATTGCTTGTTATAAAACTGATAATGCCTCAAATATTGCAAATCTTTTTTGTAAGGAATTGTGCATGGAATGCCTAGAAATATTGTTAGTGATAAGGATGCTAAATTTCTTACTTATTTTTGGAAGACTTTGTGGGGTAAATTGGGGACTAAGTTATTGTTTTCTAATATATGTCACCCCCAAACTGATAGTCAAATTGAAGTAGTAATTGCACTTTACGACAATTATTGGCCACATTGATTAAAAAGAATTTGAAATCATGGGAAGAATGTTTGCCACACATTAAGTTTACTTATAATCATAGTGTGCATTCATCTACTCATTATTGTCCTTTTGAAGTTGTTTATGGTTTTATTCCTTTGAGTCCATTACATTTGTCTCCTTTGCTAGTGCATATAAGCGTTTATCTTGATGGTAAAAAGAAGGCTGATTTTGTTAGGAAATTACATGAAAAAGTGCGTATGAATATTGAACAAAAGAATGCAAAAGTTGCCCAACAAGCTAATAAAAGGCGTTTGAAAGTGACCTTTGAACTTGGTGATTGGGTTTGGTTTCATTTGAGGAAGGAAAGGTTCCCCAGTTTACATAAGTCTAAGTTGAATCCTAGGGGTGATGGTCCTTATCAAGTTCTAGAAAGGATTAGTGATAATGCTTATAAGATTGACTTGCCTAGTGATTATGGTGTTAGTGCTACTTTTAATGTTTCTGACTTATCTCCTTTTGATTTTAATGAGGTTGATGATTCGAGGACAAATGTTCCTGAGAAAGGAGGGAATGATGCAAACCAAGCAAGCACCAAGCATGATGATTTGCTTAAGTACAATAGACCAACTACAAGAGCTAAAACCAATACATAAAATTTAGAAACGGACTAATTCCATTTCTAACATCCTAAAATCTATTTCTATATCAATTAGAAACAGAAACCAGCTGTTGGTAAAATGCTCATTGCTAATTTGATTAGAAACGCATTTAAAAATTCTGTTTCTAATTAGAAAGTGACTTGTAACAGAACATTTCCTTTTCCAAATTAAAAACGGAATTGCAACGGACATTTTTGTACTTCATATAAAAACAGAAAGATTTTCTATTTCTAATTTAAAAACATAATGACTTTTCTTTTCTGAATTGAAAACGCATATATACACTCTATTGCTCAATTTTTCCATTTAATTTAACAAATTAGAAACAAAATATGTTTCTAAATTTAATTTCCATATTTTATATTTACAACTTCTACAATAGAAAAATCTAATATCAATTTGATAAAAATAGTAATTAATAACTATAATAATATAAAAGAATTTATTAATGAAAAATATAAAAGAATTTATTAATGAAAAAAATTATTGTATTTTTATACAATAATTTTACATTGTATCATGAGCACAAACAAGGAATTTTTTTGAAATAAAAATTAAATACCACATTCATATAAAAAGTACTATTCCCAGAAGACCACTAGGATTAAAAACCAAAAATAATAAAAAGTATTATTCCCAGAAGATCATTAGGATTAAAAATTAAAAATAAAAAAAAATCTAAGCACTATTCCTAGAAGACAACTAGGATTAAAAAAGAAAATAAAAAGTTTAATATCCTATATATCCGTACACACACACAAATATATATGTATTATTATAGAAAAAAATTATACATGATGGTAAATAGAGATAGAGTTACATTAATGCAAAGAGATTCCTTGCAAACAAAAAGGAGGCAAACAACGTATAAGTGATGTATGAAGCAAATCAAACCTCAAAAATAAAAGGTGTTCTCCATAATTGATGTCGAAAAAAATATCAAGATAATAAACCAAAAGAAAAAATAGTAAGAATTCATAATAAGAAATGAAGAGCCATACTTGTATAGAAAAGTTGTTGTGATTTCTTTTTACACTCAGTTACTAATTGACTCTATCTTTCATAACTTTCTTGAAATTTAGTAAGGAGGAAAAACTTCACATGGATCTTGAATCAAGCCAACCTTTATACATGTTGCTCTTGTGATTTGATTCATACAACTATAACAATGAAATATGAAATTAAATTCTCATGAAAATACAACATCTATCAAAATTCAAGTTTAGTAAAGGGGAGGGCAGAGCTAAATTCAACTAACAGAGTTCACCTCAAAGGTATTAAGGGCACATGGGTGGCCCATGGCCTTAGGCATCAGATAAGATAAAAGAGTAACTCATCTAATAATAATAATAATAATAGTAATTAAATTAATTATCATCTAAAAAGGGTACCTTCAGCATCATTTAGTTTTTGATGCTTTGATGTTTGAGGGTCATCATTATTGGGTTGGATGATATGGTCCAAAATTGAAGCGCTTCCTTCTTCACCGCTGGAATTATTTTTTCTAATTTTCTTCACTTTTATAATATTCTTCAAGCATTCATCCAACCGTCTCAGTCCTTCAACTTTATATACATTAAAATAAATAAATAAATTTATTAATATAACATCAAATCAAAAGATTAATTTTTATTATCCTATTCCTATACAATGCAATATATACCCATCCATTGTTCAGGAATGTATCCTCGAGCGCCCTCATTAATGAAACTATCACTGTAGTCATAGTCATCTTCAGTAGAACATCTGCTCTTATTATTCGCAATGCTTATCCCATTTGTCATGTTCCTTATAATTATTTATCAATTATCAAGTAAAGGAATAATAATAATTAACTTTTATACATAAATATAATTAAAATAATAATTAATTAACTAATTAATTAAGGATACATTGATGAGGCTTCTTCTCGAGCGCCATAATGACAGCAATTGCCAGAAACAACATAACTATAAAGCCCAACAGTTACATTCCCAGTAATAGCAAATTCAACATCTTGCTCTCTTAAAATTAATTGACTAATTATTTTTTCTAATTATGCACTAAGAAACTTAATGATTATATATAGTACTTATTATTTTTCATAGTACTCAGATATAGTTAATTTGGATTATTAAAAAATACAAGCTTGAATTTGTAAAGGAAAGGGTAAGCACTGAGCGGCCTTTCAGGGAATTAGAAGCACGCTAGCCTCCATGTATGTTGAAAATGATCCTCGTCAATAGAGTTCTCTAATTAAAAATTAAAATAGTTAACTAAAACATGATTATAAGGAAAAATATATTCACATAAGATCCTTAAGTCAAAAGAAAACCTAAATCATTAACTTTAACACTTTAAAGTCAAAATCCTAAAAAATGAGATATGCATAAATTCCCAATCATCTTACCTAATAAATTAAAACAGCAAGAGAGATTCATCAGCGATATCACTAACAAAAATTGAAGCTACAGGACAACCAAAGATAATCCATTTAGCCGCATCAATATGAGCCAACTCAGGATCCATATGTGTATGTAGATCCACTAGAGACGATGATGGTGATGAAGAAGATTCAACAACCACAATTGAAGAAGATGTTGTAGAACTAGGGTTAACAATGAAGTATACATATATATACTTTATTTCAGAAAAAATTATACATCATGCTAAATATAGATAGAGTTACATTAATTCAAAGAGATTCCTAGGAAACAAAAAGGAGGCAAACAATGCATAAGTGATTTATGAAGCAAATCAAACCTAAAAATAAAAGGTGTTCTCCATAATTGTTGTTGCAACAAATATCAAGATAATAAACCAAAAGAAAAATAGCAAGAATTCATAATTAAGAAATGAAGAGCCATACTTGCATCGAAAAACTGGTCGTGATTCCTTTTTACCTTTAGCTCTTAATTGACTCTGTCTTTCATAGCTTTCTTGAAATTTGGTCAAGAGGAAGAACTTCACATGGATCTTGAATCAAGCCACTGCTCTTATGATTAGATTCATATACTTATAACAAAGAAATATGAAATTAAATTCTCATGAAAATGAAACATCTATCAAAATTCAAGTTTAGTAAACGGGAGGGTAGAATTAAATTCAACCAATAGAGTTCACCTCATAGGTATCAGGGGCACATGGGTGGTCCACAACCTTAGGCATCAAATAAGAAAAAAGAGCAACTCATCTAATAATAGTAATAGTAATAGTAATAATAGTTAAATTAATTATCATCTAAAAAGGGTACCTTCAGCGTCATTTAGTTTTTGATGTTTTGATGTTTGAGGGTCATCATTATTGGGTTGGATGATGTGGTCCAAAATTGAAAAGCTTCCTTCTTCACCACTGGAATTATCTTTTCTAATTTTTTTCACTTTTGTAATATTCTTCATGTATTCATCTAACCGTCTTAGTCCTTCAACTTTATATACATTAAAATAAATAAATAAATTTATTAATATAACATCAAATCAAAAGATTAATTTTTTATTATCCTATTCCTATGCAATATATATATATATATATATATGCCCATCCATGGTTCAAGAATGTATCCTGGAGCGCCATCATTAATGAAACTATCACTGTAGTCATAGTCATCTTCAGTAGAACATTTTCTCTCAGTATTCGCAAATGTTTATCCCATTTGTCACGTTCTTTATATTTATATATCAATTATCAAGTAAAGGAGTAATAGTAATAAACTTTTATACATAAATATAATTTAAATAATATAAAATTAATTAATTAATCAAGGATACATTGATGAGGCTTCTTCTCGAGCGACATCATGACAACATTTGCCATAAACATCATAACCATATAGCCCAATAGTTCCATTCCCAATAGCAGCAAATTTAACATCTTGCTCTCTTCAAATTAATTGACTAATTATTTTTTCTAATTATGCACTAAGAAACTTAATGATTATGTATAGTACTTATTATTTTTCATAATACTCAGATATAATTAATTTGGATTATTAAAAAATACAGGCTTGAATTTGTAAACGAAAGGGTAAGCATTGAACGGCCTTTCAGGGAATTAGAAGCACACTAGCCTCCATGTATGCTGAAAATGATCCTCGTCAACAGTGTTCTCTAATTAACAATTAAAATAATTAACTAAATCCTGATTATAAGGAAAAATATATTCACATAAGATCCAAAAGTCAAAAGAAAACCTAAATCATTAACTTTAACACTTTAAAGTCAAAATCCTAAAAAATGAGATATGCATAAATTGAAATCATTAACTATAGCTCATGGATATGCATAAATTCCCAATCATCTTACCTAATAAATTAAAGCAGCAAGAGAGATTCATCAACGATATCACTAACAGAAATTGAAGCTGCAAGACAACTAAAGCTAATCCATTTAGCCGCATCAATATGAGCCAACTCAGGATCCATATGTGTATGCAGATCCATTGGCGACGACAATTGTGATGAAGAAGATTCAACAGCCATAATTGAACAAGATGTTATAGAACTAGGGTTAACAATGCAGTATATGTATATATATACTTTATTTCATAAAAAATTAAACATCATGCCAAATATAGATAGAGTTACATTAATTCCAAGAGATTCCTAGGAAACAATATGGAGGCAAACAATGCATAAGTGATGTATGAAGCAAATCAAACCTAAAAATAAAAGGTGTTCTCCATAATTGTTGTTGAAATGAATATCAAGACAATAAACCAAAAGAAAAAATAGCAATAATTCATAATTAAGAAATGAAGAGCCATACTTGTATAGAAAAACTAGTTGTGATTCCTTTTTACCCTTAGCTCCTATTCGACTCTGTCTTTCACAACTTTCTTGAAATTTGGTCGGGAGGAAGAACTTCATATGGATCTTGAATCAAGCCACTGCTCTTGTGATTGTGTTCATATACCTATAAAAAAGATATATGAAATTAAATTCTCATGAAAATGCAACATCTATCAAAATTCAAATTTAGTAAAGGGGAGGGCAGAATTAAATTCAACAAACAGAGTTCACCTCATAGGTATCAAGGGCACAAGGGTGGCCCATGACCTTAGGCATCAACTAAGAAAAAAAGAAATTCATCTAATAATAATAATAATAATAATAATAATAGTAATAGTTATAGTAATAGTAATAGTAATAGTAATAATAGTAATAGTGATAGTAATAGTAAGAGTAATAGTATTTAAATTAATTATCATCTAAAAAAAGGTACCTTCAACATAATTTGGTTTTTGATGTTTTGATGTTTGAGGGTCATCATTATTAGGTTGGATGATGTGGTCCAAAATTGAAGCACTTCCTTCTTCACCGCTGGAATTATCTGTTCTAATTTTTTTTCACTTTTGTAATATTCTTCAAGTATTCATCTAACCATCTTAGTCCTTCAACTTTATATACATTAAAATAAATAAATAAATTTATTAGTATAACATCAAATCAAAAGATTAATTTTTTATTATCCGACTTCTATACAAAGCAATATATATATATGCCCATCCATGGTTCAGGAATGTATCCTAGAGCACCATCATTAATAAAACTATCACTGTAGTCATAGTCATCTTCATTAGAACATCTGCTCTCAGTATTCGCAATGCCTATCTCATTTGTCACGTTCCTTATATTTATCTATCAATTACCAAGTAAAGGAATAATAGTAATTAGCTTTTATACATAAAAATAATTTAAATATTATAAAATTAATTAATTAATCAAGGATACATTGATGCGGCTTCTTCTCGAGCGCCATCATGACAGCATTTGCTAGAAACATCATAACTATAGAGCCCAACAGTTCCATTCCCAGTAATAGAAAATTCAACATCTTGCTCTCTTCAAATTAGTTGCCTAATTATTTTTTCTAATTATGCACTAAGAAACTTAATGATTATATATAGTACTTATTATTTTTCTTAATACTCAGATATAATTAATTTGGATTATTAAAAAATGCAGGCTTGAATTTGTAAAGGAAAAGGTAAGCACTAAGCAGCCTTTCAGGGAATTAGAAGCACACTTGCCTCCGTGTATAGTGAAAATGATCCTTGTCAACGGAGTTCTCTAATTAACAATTAAAACAGTTAATTAAAACCTGATTATAAGGAAAAAGATATTCACATAAGATCCAAAAGTCAAAAGAAAACCTTTATCCTTAACTTTAACTCTTTAAAATCAAAATCCTAAAAAATGAGATATGCATAAATTGAAAACATTAACTATAGCTCATTGATATGCATAAATTCCAATCATCTTACCCAATTAATTAAAACAGCAAAAGAGATTCATCAACGATACCACTAACAGAAATTGAAGCCATAGGACAACAAAAGCTAATCCATTTAGCCGCATCAATATGAGCCAACTCAAGATCCATATGTGTATGCAGATCTACTGGCAACGATGATGGTGATGAAGAAGATTCAACAGCCACAATTGAAGAAGATGTAACAGCCACAATTGAAGAAGATATTGTAGAACTAGGGTTAACAATGCAGTATATATATATACTTTATTTCAAAAAAAATTATACATCATGGTAAATAGAGACAGAGTTACATTAATTCAAAGAGATTCCTAGCAAACAAAAAGGAGGCAAACAATGCATAAATGATGTATAAAGAAAATCAAACCTAAAAATAAAAGGTGTTCTCCATAATTATTTTCGAAACAAATATCAAGACAATAAACTAAAAGAAAAAATAGCAAAAATTCATATTTAAGAAATGAAGAGCATACTTGCATTGAAAAACTGGTCGTGATTCCTTTTTACCCTCAGATCTTAATTGAATCTGTCTTTCACAGCTTTCTTGAAATTTAGTCGGGAGGAAGATCTTCACAAGGATCTTGAATCAAACCACCGCTCTTCTGATTAGATTCATATACCTATAACAAATAAATATGAAATTAAATTCTCATGAAAATGCAACATTTATCAAAATTAAAGTTTAGTAAGGGGGAGGGCAAAATTAAATTCAACCAACAGAGTTCACCTCATAGGTATCAGGGGCATATGGGTGGCCCACGGCCTTAGGCATCAAATAAGATAAAAGAGCAACTCATCTAATAATAGTAATAGTAATAGTATTTAAATTAATTATCATCTAAAAAGGATGCCTTTAGCATCATTTAGTTTTTGATGTTTTAATGTTCGAGGGTCGTCATTATTGGGTTGGATGATGTGGTCCAAAACTGAAGTGCTTCCTTCTTCGCCGCTGGAATTATCTTTTCTAATTTTTTCACTTTTTTAATATTCTTCAAGTATTCATCCAACCGTCTCAGTCCTTCAACTTTATATACATTAAAATAAATAAATAAATTATTAATATAACATCAAATCAAAGGATTAATTTTTTATTATCCTATACCTATGCATGGCAATGCAATACATATATATACCCATCCATGGTTCAGGAACGTATCCTGGAGCGCCATCATTAATTAAACTATCACTGTAGTCATACTCATCATCAGTAGAGCATCAACTCTCAGTATTCACAATGGTTATCCCATTTGTCACGCTCCTTATACTTATATATCAATTATTAAGTAAAGCAATAATAACAATAATTAACTTTTGTACTTAAATATAATTTAAATAATATAAAATAAATTAATTAATCAAGGATGCTTTGATGAGGCTTCTTTTCAAGCGCCATTATAACAACATTTGCCAGAAACATCATAACCATAAAGCCTAACAGTTCCATTCCCAGTAACAGAAAATTAAATATCTTGCTCTCTTCAAATTAATTGACTATTTATTTTTTCTAATTATGCACTAAGAAACTTAATGATTATGTATAGTACTTATTATTTTTCTCAATACTCATATATAATTATTTTGGATTATTAAAAAATGTAGGCTTGAATTTGTAAAGGAAAGGGTAAGCATTGAGCGGCCTTTCGGGGAATTAGAAGCACACTAGCCTCCGCGTATGATTAAAATGATCCTCATCAATAGAGTTCTCTAATTAACAATTAAAATAATTAACTAAAACCTGATTATAAGGAAAAATATATTCACATAAGATCCAAAAGTCAAAAGAAAACCTAAATCATTACTTTTAACCCTTTAAAACCAATATCCTAAAAAATGTGATATGCATAAATTGAAATCATTAACTATAGCTCATTGATATGCATGAATTTCCAATCATCTTACCAAATAAATTAAAACAGTAAGAGAGATTAATGAACGATATCACTAACATAAATTGAAGCCACAGGACAACCAAAGCTAATCCATTTAGCCGCATCAATATGAGCCAACTCAGGATCCATATGTATATGCAGATCCACTGGCGATGACAATGGTGATGATGAAGATTCAACAACCATAATTAAAGAAGATGTTCTAGAACTAGGGTTAACACTGCAGTATATATATATACACACTTTATTTTAAAAAAAAATTATACATCATGGTAAATAGAGACAGAGTTACATTAATTCAAAAAGATTCCTAGCAAACAAAAAGGAGGCAGACAATGCATAAGTGATGTATGAAGCAAATCAAACCTAAAAATAAAAGGTGTTCTCCATAATTGTTGTTGAAACAAATATCAAGATAATAAACCAACAGAAAAAATAGCAAGAATTCACAATTAAGAAATGAAGAGCCATACTTGCATGGAAAAACTGGTTGTGATTCCTTTTTACCCTCAGCTTCTAATTGAGTCTGTCTTTCACAACTTTCTTGAAATTTGGTCCGGATGAAGAACTTCACATGGATCTTAAATCAAGCCACTGCTCTTGTGATTATATTCATCTACCCATAACAAAGAAATATGAAAATCTATCAAAGTTCAAGTTTAGTAAAAGGGAGGGCAGAATTAAATTCAACCAATAGAGTTCACCTCATAGGTATCAAGGGCACATAGGTGGCTCACAACCTTAGGCATCAAATAAGATAAAAGAGCAACTCATATAATAATAATAGTAATAGTAATAGTAATAGTATTTAAATTAATTATCATCTAAAAAAGGTACCTTTAGCATCATTTAGTTTTTGATGTTTTGATGTTTGAGGGTGATCATTGTTGGGTTAGATGATGTGGTCCAAAATTGAAGCGCTTCCATCTTCACCGCTGGAATCATCTTTTCTAATTTTCTTCAGTTTTGTAATATTCTTCAAGTATTCATCCAACCGTCTCATTCCTTCAACTTTATATACATTAAAATAAATTTATTAATATAACATCAAATCAAAAGATTAATTTTTTATTATCCTATTCCTATGCAATGCAATATATATATATATATACCCATCCATGGTTCAGGAATGTATCCTGGAGTGCATTAAGTTTCTTAGTGCATAATTAGAAAAAATAATTAGTCAATTAATTTGAAGAGAGCAAGATGTTGAATTTTATATTATTGGGAATGCAACTATTGGGCTCTATGGTTATGATGTTTTTGGCAAATATTGTCATGATGGCGCTCGAGAAGAAGCCATATCAATGTATCCTTGATTAATTAATTTATTTTATACTATTTAAATTATATTTATGTATAAAAGTTCATTATTATTGTTCCTTTACTTGATAATTGATATATAAATATAAGGAACGTGACAAATGGGATAAGCATTGCGAATACTGAGAGCAAATGTTCTACTGAAGATGACTATGACTACAACGATAGTTTCACTAATGATACTTATTTGTTTTCTTAATACTCACATATACTAAATTTGGATTATTAAAAAATGTAGGCTTAAATTTGTAAAGAAAAGGGTAAGCACTGAGCGACCTTTCAGGGAATTAGAAGCACACTAGCTTTCGTGTATGATGAAAATGATCCTCATGAACAGAGTTCTTTAATTAACAATCAAAACAGTTAACTAAAACCTTATTATAAGGAAAAAGATATTCACTTAAAATCCTAAAGTCAAAAGAAAACCTAAATCATTAACTTTAACTCTTTAAATCATTAAAATCCTAAAAAATGAGATATGCATAAATTGAAATCATTAGCGATAACTCATTGATATGCATAGATTCCCAATTATCTTGCCCAATAAATTAAAACAGTAAGAGAGATTCATCAACAATATCACTAACAAAAATTGAAGCCATAGGACAACCAAAGCTAATCTATTTAGCCACATCAATATGAGCCAACTCAAGATCCATATGTGTATCTAGATCCACTGGTGACGACGATGGTGATGATGAAGATTCAACAACCATAATTGAAGAAGATGTTGTAGAACTAAGGTTAACAATGCAGTATATATATATATACTTTATTTCAGAAAAAATTTATACATCATGGTAAATAGAGACAGAGTTACTTCAATTTAAAGTGATTCATAGCAAACAAAAAAGGAGGCAAACAATGCATAAATAATGTATAAAGCAAATCAAACCTAAAAATAAAAGGTGTTCTCCATAATTGTTGTCGAAACAAATATCATGATAATAAACCAAAAGAAAAAATAAAAAGAATTCACAATTAAGAAATGAAGAGCCATACTTGCATAGAAAAATTGGTCATGATTCCTTTTTACCCTCAGCTCCTAATTGACTCTGTCTTTTACAGCTTTCTTAAAATTTGATTGGGAGGAAGAACTTCAAATGGATCTTAAATCAAGCCATTACTTTTGTTATTAGATTCACATACCTATAACAAAGAAATATGAACTTAAATTCTCATGAAAATGCAACATCTATCAAAATTCAAGTTTAGTAAAGGGGAGGGTAGAATTAAATTCAACCAATAGAGTTTACCTCATAGGTATCAGGGGCACAAGGGTGGCTCACGGCCTTAGGCATAAAATAAGATAAAAAAGAAACTCATCTAATAATAATAATAATAATAGTAATAGTAATAGTAATAGTATTTGTAATAGTGTTTAAATTAATTATCATCTAAAAAGGGTACCTTCAGGATCATTTAGTTTTTGATGTTTTGATATTTTAGAGTGATAATTGTTGGGTTGGATGATGTGGTCTAAAATTGAAGCACTTCTTTCTTCACTGCTGGAATTATCTTTTCTAATTTTCTTCACTTTTGTAATATTCTTCAAGTATTCATCCAACCGTCTCAGTCCTTCAACTTTATATACATTAAAATAAATAAATAAATTTATTTATATAACATCAAATCAAAAGATTAATTTTTTATTATCCTATTCCTATGCAATGCAATATATATATATATATATATATATATATATATATATATATATATATGTATGTATGTATATGTATATACATACATATAGCCATCCATGGTTCAGGAGTGTATCCTGGAGAGCCATCATGAATGAAACTATCACTGTAGTCATAGTCATCTTCAGTGGAGCATCTGCTCTCAGTATTCAAATTGGTTATCCCATTAGTCACGTTCCTTATATTTATATATCAATTATCAAGTAAAGGAATAATGGTAATTAACATTTATACATAAATACAATTTAAATAATATAAAATTAATTAATTAATCAAGGATACATTGATGAGGCTTCTTCTCGAGCACCATCATGACAGCATTTTCCAGAAACATCATAACCATAGAGCCCAACAGTTCCATTCTCAATAATAGAAATTTCAACATCTTGCTCTCTTCAAAATAATTGATGAATTATTTTTCTAATTATGCATTAAGAAACTTAATGATTATGTATAGTACTTATTATTTTTCTCAATACTCAGATAAAATTAATTTGGATTATTAAAAAATGGAGGCTTTAATTTGTAAAGGAATTGGTAAGCACTGAGCGGCCTTTCAGGGAATTAGAAGCACACTTGCCTCTGTGTATGATGAAAATGATCCTCGTCAACTGAGTTCTCTAATTAACAATTTAAACAGTTAACTAAAACCTAATTATAAGGAGAATGATATTCTCATAAGATCCAAAAGTCAAAAGAAAACCTAAATCATTAACTTTAACTCATTGAAATTAAAATCCTAAAAAATGAGATATGCATAAATTGAAATCATTAACTGTAGCTCATTGATATGCATAAATTCCCAATCATCTAACCCAATAAATTGAAGCAGTAAGTGAGATTCTTCAACGACATCACTAACAGAAATTAAAGCCACAGGGCAACTAAAGCTTATCCATTTTACCGCATAAATATGAGCTAACTCAAGATCCATATGTATATCCAGATCCACCGGCAATGACGATGGTGATGATGAAGATTCAACAACCATAATTGAAGAAGACGTTGTAGAACTAGGGTTTAACAATAGGTTGCATTGCTATTATCACTATCTCTGCCATTAATCGTTGGTGGTCATTGATGCTATTTTCCATAAAAAAACAAATGTGAAGAGAAATGATAGAGTTAGGGATTTAGGTTAGAGCGAAACAAAAAAAAAGAGAGAAAAGAGGGTGCTACTTTTATTTATCAGATAGAAACGAATATAATTTCGGTTTCAATTTCAAAACAAATGATATATTTATTTCTATTTAATAAAATATTACTACTAAATAAAAGGGGCTTTTGGTAATATGAATTTAGAAAAGGAATTAAAATTTTGTTTCTACTTTAGAAAAAGAAATCAATTCCATTTTTAATTTAAAAATAGAATTAAAAATGAATATGAATTTTGATTTTAATTTAGAAACAGAACTAAAATTTTGTTTCTAATTTAGAAACGACATCAAAATTTATTTCTAAATCAAAAATAGGTATCAATTCTATTTTTAAATTAGAAATAAAAATAAAATTTATTTTAAAATTAGAAACGAATAATAATTCTTTTTTTTTTTTGATTTAGTAATGGAATTGAAATTTCGTTTCTAATTTAGAAATGGAATTGAAATTTCATTTCTAATTTGGAAACGAATTCGCAATTCCATTTCTAATGTATATATAAAATCGTGTTATTTTCTTTTGGTTTTTATTCTGTTTCAATTTTGTTTCCAATTAGAAATGGATACTTTCCATTTCTAAAATCCGTTGTTAAATCGACATATTCTAGTAGTGAACTAAGAAGTTTAAAGATGCTTTGCAAGTCCTTATGAAGTCCATATGGTGTGAGACATGAGACACTACGATCCAAGATGAAAATGAGCTTCATTTTGTTCATTTAATTCAAGTTCAAGAAGGGGACATGACTGTGCAACTTAGAGACATGGTCGTGCCTGGTTTGAAGCAACTTTGAGTTGATTCTTATCTTTTTTTACTTTGGTAGCATTCTTCGGTATTTTTGTCATAACTTTCGCTACAGAAGTTAAATTAAGGTGATTCAAAATGATATGGAAAGCTAAGAGAGCTAGCTATAACTTTTATGAATGTCATTTTAGCTAATTCGATCTCTTCCTAGGCTAAAGTATCAGACATATTTGTGTGTGTGTTTTGACACAGCCATGCTAGGTTCGCATTTTGGTCACATGGTTGTGTGCCTTCTTAACACAGCCGTGTCAGAGAGCAATTGGTTAGAGCATTATAAAGCACACAGCCATGTATCTTTTATGACACAATCATGTGTGATGTCAGACTTAGTTCCTTGTTTTGCTTGGGTTTCCTTTTTAATGTTTTAGAAGTTTATTTGCTTCCAACTTTATTCTTAATTAGGTTTTTACTACAAATAGTCTTCTTAGGGCTATAAACAAAGAGCTTGTTGGATTTTCTTCGACTGATATCAATTATTTAAGAGGCTAGATTCCTTTTTTTAGTTCTTAAAAGAACTTTGTGAATTTATCAAGTGAAGGCTTGGTACTTGCAATATTAGGTTTTCATTGAATGATCTTTAATTCTTTGTAACTAAGGTTCTTAAGTACAGGTTATTTGAAGGTCTTTTTGGGAGTCAGAGTTTTGTTTGCTTGATTCATTGAATGATCCTTGGCAAAGACATCAAGATTGCATACGGGTTTAGTACAAGTTAACCACGTTCCTATCAAGATTTGCCATCAATAATTCTACCCAAGTCATCTCGAACAATCATGCCAAAACCAATTTGATTCATTTCCATATTTAAAGTTACATCTAGATTTAACTTCTTATAACCAATAGGTAGTAAAAACCAAGGCACAAGTGAAATGAACACTAACAATATTTTGAGATCCTAGAACCATATTAGCATTCTGAAAAAGAGCTATAAGATCTATATCAAAATGGATACACCTATAAATATTAGGAGATTCATTCTACTATAAATAATTATTCCTTTAATTCTATATTGACCAAAGAAGCATACAAAAGGCTTCTTTATTTCTGCATTCACTTGTTTTTAGCATAGAGTTAACCCATTTTGCAAAATCATCCTCATTATTATTAATTACAAGTACACTTGCCTATTTTCAGCAATCACTTACAAACTAACAATCCATAAAAATGTGCTATTTATGCTCTCCTAATACACCATAGAACACACAACTATTATGAAGATCCATACCTATAAAAAACAAAGCCTCTCTAGTTGGAAGGAAGCTTGAACAAGCTCTCCATACAAAAAGTTTAACTTTGGTTGGAATATAAAGATTCCACATGCTAGTCCACTCTTTAATTTTGCCACCACCCTTCTGATGTAAATTAATTACCACTCTATAACCTGACCTAACCGAATAAAAGCCCATTTTATCAAAATGCCAAACCATGCTATCTGAAACCCGTAAACACCACCATGTAACTTTAGTATATTCTCAACTTCATCACTATCAAATAACTCATCTAAAAGTTCGATATCCCACTCTAGAGAATTTGAAATCCACAGCTCACTAACTTTTAAATTCTTCAAACCTATCAGCATAAGAGTGATTGGTTTAAAACAATTATCATTCAATATCCATGGATCATTCCAAACCCAAATTTGAGACCTATCACCAATTCACTAATGACATTCTATTTCAATAATTAGTTTTGAACTCCAATTACTCTACCAGACTAAGCTAGGATTTGATCCTAAAGTTAAATTTAAAAAATTCCCATGTTGAAAATATTTAGTTTTGAGTATTCTAAAGACCATAGCATTAGGCTTGGAGATTGGATTCCAACCTTGCTTACCTAACATGGCAAGATTAAAAGAAATAAGATGCCAAAAATCGATTCCACCTAATTTCTTCCTTAAGTATAGCCTTTCCTAGTTTGCCCAATGAATCTGCCTTTTTCCATGGATAGTTGATCCCCACCAGAAGAAGTTCATCATTTTCTAAAGTTCCTCACATAAAGAAATAGGAAGAATAGTAAATTAGCAAAGCTTGGGTTATTGCCTTCAATAGCACTTCCTTTCCTGCTTGAGAAAGAAATTTTCCATTCCATAAGCTTAATTTCTTCCATAGTCTTTCATTAATGAAGTGAAAAACATCTCTTTTTCTTCTACCAATCAAAGATGGCAAACTAAGGTATCTACTAGCATTGAGAGGAGCCAAAACTCTCAACGTTTGCTTTAGGTCCTCCTGCACACTAGAAGGCACATTTACACTGAAAAAATACCAGATTTTGTAAGTTAATTGTTTAACCTGAAACTAATTCAAAATGATTTTTGTGAGTTAATTGTTTAACCTTAAACTAATTCAAACTAAGTCAAAATAGAATTTATCATATTGCATTCCTCATTTGAAGCTTTAAAGAAGAAAAAGCTATCATTGGCAAACAACAAATGAGATATTAATAGAGCATTATGACTAATTCTACAACCATGTAAATGACCAGCCAATTCAACTCGTTTAATAAGAGCAGACAAACCCTCTGCACATAATATAAAAAGTTATAGAGATAGAGGATCGCCCTAGCGAATCCCTCTTTTAGGACAAATACAATCAATTTCATTCCCATTTATTAACACTTTGTACTTAATAATAGAGACAAATAAGCTTATCTATCTAACCCATTTATCATCAAATCCCATTTGAATTAAAATTGCTTCCACATAAGGCCATCTTATTCTGTTATATGCCTTACAAATGTCAATTTTGAAAGCAACATTGCTCTACTTACTATAAGTTTTTCGCTTAATGTAATGGATAAATTCAAAAGAAATTATTATGTTATCCACAATGGATATATTAGGAATGAAAATCAACTGCTTCATTGAAATAATGTCAGGTAAAATGTTCTTAAGCTTGGTAGCCAAGACTTTAACTATAATCTTATAAACCACATTACATAAAGATATTGGTTGAAAGTCACTTATAGTTTCAAAAGTCTACTTTTTTGAAATTAGTGTAATTAAGGTATCATTTAATCCTAATGGAAAATAACTAGAATCCAGCCAAACACAAGAAGAAGTAAAAATATTCTTACCTAATGGATTCCAAAAATGGTGAAAGAAACCTGAAGTTAATCTATTTGTGCCAACGCCTTATCAGAGTGCATTTGAAAAGTTGACAATCTGAATTCATCCAAAGTAAAAGGCCAAATAAGAACCCTATTATGATCAGAAGACACCTTTAATTGAATAAAAGAGACATCTAAGAGTGTACACATCAAGGATCATAAAAAAGGCTTGAAAAATAGTTTATGGCTAGTTGCTTCATACCATTCAAATCATCCACCACAATCCCCATTTCATCCTTGAGGTAATGAATTATGTTATTCTAACATTTGGTAGAAGCTTGAGTATGAAAACACTTACTATTTCTACCACCAGATTAAAGCCACAAGTTCTTTGACTTTTGTCGCCAATAAGTGCACTCTTGATTAAGAAAAGTATTCAATTTTTGTCTTAGAGATAAAATTTCATTCGAGTTTTCTATCGAAGAAATGGCCATAGTTGCTGTAAGTTATTTTTTCTAGAAGAAATATTGTGTCTAAATTGTGATTAAAATCTCAACCCCATTTATGCATAGCCTTCGAGCAATCTGAGAGCTTCTCCAAAATGGACCTATTTGTAATAGCTGAAAAAAATTATAAAAATAAAATAAATAATAGTAATAGTAATAGTAGCAATAATAGTAATAATAATAATAATAATAATAATAATAATAATAATAATAATAAAGTATATGTAAGTATATATGGATTGATGAGGAGGAAGGTGAATATAAGTGTAAATGGGTTGCTTAGTTGATTTGAGTTGTTAAGTGCATATGGTTGCTTAAGTTGATTTGGGTTGCTTAAGTTGATTTGGGCTACTATAAGTTACTGAGAGGAAATAAGGAAAAAGAAAAAAATAGAGAAAAGTTGTGTTTTGGCAAATATTTAATTTAGTCCCTAAATTCTTTTTCTTCTTTGTTAACCACCCAAATGACCTTCGATCGACACAAAATTCTAACTGTAGCTTCTTCTCAATGTCCTCTACGCATTGGTGGTGTTTGTTTCAGCAGAAAAGGTGTAGACAATTTTAGTTTTGGCTCTAAAAATTCTATCTGAGTTGCCAACGTCGAAACGCTCACCTCGTCGCCAATGTCGAAACGCTCACCTCATCGCCGTTTAGCTAAAACCACCACTAGAGGCTTATTCCTCATCATCTTAAGAGTCCATTGAAGCCAACCTCACATCCGGTCTCCATTGTTAGAATTTTTTGTGAATTTTTTGGTAATTTTCCTTTTGATTTTTTATCTCTTCATTCTGTGTATATTTTGGGGTATTTGAGGATATTATTGCATTTTATAAATTGCTATGAAGGGCTCCACTTGAATTTTGGAGAGAAACAATAGTCACCCCATAAAATTTGAATTTATTTTTAATAAATAGTATAATTATAATGATCAATTTTTGTAACTGTAGTTTGGTCTAATTCCCTACGAATTATGAGATATAAATTCCGTAATGGTTACAACAGAATTTATTTTATCTCCGTTTAAATTAGTTTAGCTCATCAAAAATATTCTTTAAGCCTCAAAATTTATCATTTATAGCATTCATAGAGTTATTTTGATAATTCCTTGATTTTTTTATAATTTTCAAAATTTTTTAAGAATTTATTTAAAACTATTTATTAAATAAATATTTTGGTTGTTCAGAGAGTTCAGGAGTGAGATGTGTAGAGCTTTAGTAGTCAAGGACGCGTTGGCCAGCATACTCTACCTAGGAGTTAATATTATAAAATATTTGTTGAATAGTTAAATTGTTTTTGAAAATGATGACATAATTACTAGTGTTAATATTGCTAGATTGCATAACTTGTATATATAATTCCATATTTTATTTGCTTTATTGTTATTATACTTTGGGAAAGAATTGTAGTTATGTTTTTTTTCATTCTATTTTATTTTTTATAATATAAATGTTGGAGAACTTGGTAGAATGTGCTATCTGGTGGGTGTCACCAGGACCACATGCACACAGGTTCAAATCTTGGGTCTAATGTGTATTAGTTATTGGCTCGGTTGAACTTGTTCTCTTAGGCATTAGTGTTTTAAAATTTGAGTTCAGTGGAGCTTGTTCTATTAGGCCGGAAATGAGATGTAAGTCAATTGAGCTTGTTCTTTCGGGACATCGATTAGGGACTAAGTGACTTGGATGCGGTTGTAACTTGATTGAGTATGACCTCACAGGACGATAGTTACTTAGATTTAAGAAAGCCAAAAGGCTAGTAGAATTAAGGTTTAGGGTTTTATCGTGACTTCCACTAAAGGTTTTATTTTATTATAAAGTATTATTTTCATATGATGCCATTTTTTATATTAAAGAAATTTATAGATTTTGGAAAAATTAAATATTATTTTTATAAAAATAATTTTAGCAAAATAAAAGATTTTAAATATTTGTTTATTTGATGAATATAATAGTTTTAAATTAGTATTTTAAAAATCAACAATGCATTTTATAACATTAATTCACTTAATAAGGTTTGATTCTCCTCAATTTTATTTTTTGGGATCTCATGGTTATTCTGATACTTGTCATTGTCTACACCAATTTTCTTCCTCTCTAATTATCTTATGTATGTTTATTTGATATATGTATTATAGACTTGAAATCTAGATTCCATAATAGTAGGTCATTTTGTATAACTTGTATATAAAATTTAATATTTTTAAGTATTATGGTGAGTCTTACCTTGTGTATTGTGGTGGCTTGATGTTTATTTCTGTGTTGTGGTTATAGTAGTGATTAAAAATAAATATATTGGGAGTGTTATTTCTTTTATATAAGTTTCTATTTGTCCCGGTGCAGATAAAATTCTGCTAGATTTTCTTTAGAATTTTAAATTTGTTAATTTTATTGTGAAAATTTTCTAAGGCTTACTACGCATTTCGAAAGCTTCACGCTTTCCCATTCTCTAGTGCCGGTCACGTGCCTTGGGGGTTAGGGTCATGACACTATCCATGTTAGACTGCCAATTTTGGTTCACTGCTTCTTTGAACTCTACCTCTTTCAGCCACATATTCTCAAACTTAGATCTTATTTTATGATGATGAGAAGATTGAGGCCTACAACATCAATCGGTGAATGATCAGACACCATGTTAAACAAACCAAATAATTTAGCTAATGGAAACAAATCAAGCCACGAAGCAAATACAAGACATATATCTAGTCTTTCTTCTATAAAAGTTGCAGTTCCCTTTCCTCGTTCCCAAGTAAAGCCATAATTATTCAAGGGAAGATCAAATAACCCACAGTCATCAACAACTTACTGAAATTTTGCAATTATTTGTTTAGGGTGTGCATGTGTTGCTCGTTTATTTTGCTGGCTCAGTAATTCATTTAAATCACCAATGACACACTAGAGAATTGGAGATGCTGCATATAATTCTCTAAGCATACTCCAGGATTTAACACGATGACTTTCGACAAGGTTACCATAAAAGCCTATACATCACCATGTAGGGAAACGTAAACTCTTAAACAAAACATCAATACAAAATTTTGAAAAACTAAGTAAAGACATATTCATAAACTCATTCCATAACATTGACAAACCACCACTTCTATAATCTCTATCAACATAAAAAGCACTAACATAACCCAAACTATACTTCATTTCTTTAATTTTATTAGCATGAACAAGAGTTTCAACTGAAAAGATAAAAGGTGGGTGGCGAGACTTGACTAAGTCTTTCAGAACTAATATTGCGCATCGATTGCTAAGACCATGATAGTTCTACCTAACACTTATCACATCTCTCAGTAGGGCCCATCAATAGACCTAACCAATATATTATTTTTTTTATAAAAGAGGCATCTTTAGAGCGAGTCATTATGTCAATAACAATCCTACCTATAAAAGTAATGTCAACAATTAGAGAAAATATAATATTATGGGCTTCCTAATCAAGCAGTCTTTTATTTTATCTTTAATAGGGTCTAGCTTATCATTTTCTTGGGCTTGAATTTCCATTGGGCTTATAGTTTGGCCTACTCTATCCTTATAAATCTGATTCATATGTATATTCTCGAAACTGTTTGGCTATGATCCTTCCATAACCTTTTTCAATTTAAAATTTTGTTGAATTAGCGCCGAAGATAAGGTAATGGTAGAGTCTTTTCCATATTCAACATCTCTAATTGCATCTCCTGGTTCTCGTAGCTATTTTCCACTATTCACCTATCTCCAACTAAAAGCCTTCAGCCAAGGACTCCATTCCCAATTGATCTCATTAGCATTTTCTTAAAATAATCTTAGACAAAAATACTCTATATGCTCCATTAAGCCACAAATGAAACAAAAGTAGTTGAGTTTTTCATATTTAAATTGTCCTATACTCCAAGAACCATAAGGAGTTTTAATCTTTTCACAACGTTTCAATAGACATCGAACATCCAACAACACTTTAATTCATATATATGGTCTACACACTTTACCATTAGCTCTAGAGTTATACTCAAGGAAATCTCCAATAAAATTATCCAATTGTTTTCCCACTGCCACTGATATAAATCCCACTAGTACATCATGAATTTGAATCCATAAAGCTATGGAATTTAGTGGAACCAGCGATGGCACTTCATCCTTCTTAAGGTGATTCAAAATCAGAAAACAATTATCAAAAGACCATGTGTTAGTGATATGCCCTAGGCCAATTATGTAATGGCCATATTTTGACTTTGTCATATTTCTATTTTATTAATAAAGAGGCATTTTTATTATTACTAGCTAATTCTAGTATTATCCTTGATTAGTTAATTCTACTAAGATCATCAAGTACGTGACTTGATAGTAAAACTCTTAGGTGATACTTGAACTCTAATCTAAATATCCCTAGTCGATTATTATTGTGGGAACAACAATGAATAAAGACTAGTATGAGGCTGACTGATGATTATGTTTTACTGATCATTTATATGAGATATTGAGTCAAACTCATAGGTACATATTTAGGAAAATGATGTACTAGATCGACCCACTATGAGAATATCACATGGATTATTGTCATAGGTAATTCTTATCACAATAGTACTATTTGAGTCCTCTGACCTAAGATCACCATGTTTTCCTACATAATAAGTTCTGTATTTTGACACATCCCTACACCATACTTTAACTGGATGGTAAAACAAGTTGTAATTGGATATAGAATGAGTTGTGCGAGGGATGAGAGTGATTAAGATGGAATTTGTCCCTCAGTTATTTTGAGAAGATATCTGTTAGACCCCTTGATGAGTTAGATTGAAGAGAAATGCATGGCCATGCTAGAATGATAAAGAGTTATTAGTATCAGTCTACTTGGGATTGAGAAATAATACGATTGAACAATATAAGGATGACATAATCTATGCCTTATGTTCAATCAAGATATCATGTGACAAAAGGACTATAATACACACTGTGGATTTGGTTATGTTGGATTATCTACCTTCACACAACTTGGGTAATCATAATGTCTTGCTAGAGACCAATTATGATTTGTGGGCTAAAATGGGAATTTTAGGCTCACTGCCAACATTGTGTGAACCTACAAGGTCGCACACTTAGAGCAAACCCAAAGCGGACTTGGGTTAATTAGCCCAATAATTATCTCTATGGAAGATTAAATAAATAAATAAATATATATATATATATATTAATACTTATTTATTTGTTTCCTAATTTATTTAAGGTAATAGTTATCTAAATAAATTAAGAGATAATTCTAATTTTAGAATTAGAATTAAAGTAAAGTAGAAAAGAAGTTTAAACTTACCAAAATTGTTTTAGTAAGTGGAGATATATGAAACCCTAGAAAGGATGGCTATATATATATCTCATTTTCTAGGGTTTTTGCTAAGCCTTATTCTCCTTCTACTTCTCTTACTTCTTTTATGGAAAGAAAAAACACACATAGAGAAAAAATCAAAAGTGAGACTTTAAGGTGCTGGCACACCAACTTGCTTTGGCAACCTTGTTTGTGTGGATATCGATAAAGAGGCGTGTCTTAATTGGTGGCGTCTAAATCCGATGAGACCTACACATAAAGCTCGCGGTAGGGTGTCACCAGAGTGAACCACCTCTCTTCCTTCCAATATTCTAGCCTTGATTCGTCTTGGTAAGATTTTGGAAACCTTCTCAATCGATCTAATTTGAATTACATGGATCCAGTTTTGGGCTTTTTGCGGTTAAAATTTTAATTTCCACTGTTTTACATCACAGAAACCCAACTGTGGTATCAGAGCCACTTGATTGGGTTGATTTTATGATATGTGAGATATATATATGAGATGTGAAAAATGAGTTTTCAAAATATATGTGATATATTCCATAAAGCTCGAGGTAAGGTGTCACTAGAGTGAACCACCTCTCTTCCTTCCAATATTCTAGCCTTGATTCGTCTTGGTAAGATTTTGGAAACCTTCTCAATCGATCTAATTTGAATTACATGGATCCGGGTTTGGGGTTTTCGCAGTTAAAATTAATATGATTACAATGGTTAAAGGTTTTGGCAATATCTCATTCAAAGAATTATGGTAAATTGTTTACCTTTTGGGGGTGTTGCCCCAGTTCCCCTGCAAAGGGCGCTGCCCCTAGGACCCCGTAAGGGGCGTTGCCCCTTTAACCCCCTATGGATTCGCCACATAATTCATTCTTATCATAATAATTAATTTTAATGAAAATTAATTTATTATGCTCTATGTTTGATGTGAAATGCATGGTGAATAGCATGGCTCTTAAGACTAATGTGATTGAATTTTTGTTATTCATTTTATGGGTTGTAATTTGTTAAATACGGCCTGCGAGTCATTTTTTATTCATTATAATTTTTACTTTATCAAGTAGTAATAGAGTAGCGTAGATTACAACTTCTAATGTAATGTAAATGAAGACCCAACATGGAGATCCAAGATGGATGCAACTTCTAATGGAGCCCAAGGATAGAGATCCAAGCTGCAGACTCAAAGTGGAGATCTAAGGTGAAAGGCTCAAGATGAAGATTGCTTTTTACCTAGGATTGACCATTGATCTTCATATTGGCTTATAAAGATCAAATTAGATTTGGGCCATGCTATGTCATGTTTACTTTATTATTATGTTATGTATGAGATGCTTTACACGTGATGTATGTTTGCAACATAACAATATCCAACTAGAGTGAAACAAATGGGAACCCTTATCTAATATTAAGTCACCATGATGCCTCCCATATGCTCAAACACTTGTCAAGCCTTAGATTATTATATATGGGTCTACCAAAGCAGGGTGTATTAAATCATCCGAGGAAGGCAAGTTGGAAAAGAGTGATTTCCAAACGTTTATTATGGTTTGACTTAACTAGGTTATCAAAAGGGTTTTGGACCTAGGGCATCATATGGATTTTTAGCTAGGACATGTGATGTCAAACCCCATACCCTTCCAAGAGTTACATGAGATGTAATTGGTAAGAGTTACCTACCTAAATAGCCATACTTTAGAGGATAAGCCAAAGCTTACTTAGAGTGTGGTGAAATATGGATCTTGGCCCACCAAAATGTCTAAATTAACTTTGAGGGTTATTGATTTAAATGAATTTTTATGGGATTTATAAATATGCCTTAATAAAATACTGAGTACACTACATATATTATTTTGTAGATAATGGCATCAAACACTACATCTAATTTATCACTACGATCGATCCTTGAGAAGGATAAGCTTAATGGGACTAACTTCCTTGACTGGTACAGAAACTTAAGAATTGTTCTTAAGTAAGAAAGAAAGGAATATATCCTTGATCAACCTGTTCCTGATGAACCAACTGTTAATGCTCCTAGAGCTCAAAAGGATGTTCATAGTAAGCATTTTAATGATTCTATTGATGTCAATTGCCTTATACTTGGATGCATGGATTCAAATCTTTAAAAGCAACTAATGGAGATGGATGCTTATACCATGATTGGCCATCTCAAGGAAATGTTCCAAGAGCAAGCTAGAATTGAAAGGTTTAGCACCATAAAAGTATTGCTTTCTTGCAAGTTAACTGTTGGCTCAGTGGGTCCTCATGTTCTTAAGATGAAAGGTCATTTTGAGGATCTAGAAAGGCCTGGTTTTAAGATTGAGCAAGAATTGGCCATTGATATTATTCTACAGTCTTTACCAGAACCATATGATGGATTTGTTATAAACTATAACATGCATGACATGAACAAAACTGTTTCTGAATTGCATGGGATGCTTAAGACTGCTGAAAAGAACATCAAGACTACGAGGGATGTTCTAATAGTCAATAAAGGGAAAGGTATGAAAAGAAAGGGAAAAGGTAAAGGCAAGAATAAGGCTTCTAAAGGCTTTCAGAAGCCTAAGCCTAAGCCTAAACTTGCACCCCAAGCAAAGCCACCTAAGGAGGGAATATGCTATTTCTGCAATGAGTCGGGTCATTGGAAAAGAAATTGCAAGCTCTGTATGGATGATCTAAAGAAGAATATTGGTAGTGCGACTTCCTCTTTAGGTATTCACGTTATATAAGTCAATTTATCTACTTCTGATTCTTAGGTATTAGATCCCAGTTCTGGATCTCACATTTGTACTAATGTGTAGGGTCTAAAAAGGAGTAGAATCTTAGCTAAAGGCGAAGTGGACCTACGAGTTGAAAATGGAGCAAGAGTTGCTGCATTAGCTGTAGGAACTTATGATTTGACTTTGCCTAGTGGACTTATTGTTATTATGTACCTGCCATGAGCAGAAATATCATTTTTGTTTCTTGTTTGGACAAGAATGATTTTGAGTTTATTATTAGGAATAATAAATGCTATATTTATCATGATAACATTTTCTATGGATATGCTCCACGAAATCATGGTCTTTATGGTTTAGAAATAGAAGACACAAATGAAAAGTCCATTTATAACATTAATACAAAGAAATTTAAATCTAATAATTTAAATACAATCTATCTTTGGCATTGTTGTTTAAGTCATATAAATGAGAAACGCATATTAAAGCTCCAACAACATGGACTTTTGAATTCATTTGATTCTGAATCATTTGAAACTTGTGATTCTTATTTATTAGGAAAAATGACTAAGACACCTTTTACTGGTCATAGTAAGAGGGCTAATGACTTGTTAGGCCTTATACATTCTGATGTATATGGTCCATTAAGTTCTATTGCTAGAGGAGGTTATCAGTACTTCATTACTTTCATAAATGATTTTAGTAGATATGGCAATGTCTATCTAATGAAACATAAATTTGAATATTTTGAAATGTTTAAAATTTTAAAAAATGAAGTACAAAACCAACTTAGAAAGAATATTAAAACACTAAGATCTGATCGAGGTGGTGAATATTTAAGCCAAGAATTTATTGATCATCTTAGAGATTGTGGAATAGTTTCACAATTAACTTTGCCAGGAACACCACAATGGAACGGTGTGTCTGAATAGAGAAATCAAACTCTATTGGATATGGTTCGATGTATAATGAGTTAGTCAAATCTTCCAATATGCTTTTGGGGTTATGCTCTAGAAACTACTGCATTCCTTTTAAATAGAGTTCCATCAAAGGCAGTTGAAAATACACCATATAAGATATGGAGTGGGAAAACTCCCAGTTTATCTTTTCTTAAGATTTGGGGATGTGAGGCTTATGTGAAGCGTCAAATTTTAGATGAATTAGCACTCAAATCAGATAAATGCTTTTTTGTGGGATATCCTAAAGAAACCAAAGGATATTACTTTTATAATGCTTCTGAGAACAAAGTGTTTCTTGCTCGAGATAGTGTCCTTTTGGAAAGAGAGTACATTTCCAAAGGAACCAGTGGGAGTAAAGTACAACTTGAAATAAATTCAAGAACCACAAATTAGCATTGTACCATAGATATAATCTCAACTAGATCGATAAGTAACTATTGAATGCACACAAGTACCACAAGGTCCAAGACGATCTGGTAGGACACATCATAATCCTGAGAGATATGGATTTCTCATAACGGATAATAATGATGTCATGATTATGGATCAAAGTGAGCTCGCAACCTACTAAGAGGCCATGGATAGTCCAGATTTTCAGAAAGGGTTAGAAGCCATGAAATCAGAAATGCAATCCATGTATGATAATCAAGTATGGACTTTAATTGATCCACCTAAAGGTTTAAAAACTATTGGGTGCAAATGGGTTTTCAAAAAGAAAATTGACATGGATGGCAATGTGCATACCTTTAAAGCAAGACTAGTTGTAAAGTGATTTAAGCAAACACATGGTATAGACTATGATGAAACCTTTTCACCAGTTGCTATGCTTAAATCCATTCAAATTCTCCATGCCATAGTTGCATACTATGATTATGAGATATGGCAATTGGATGTCATAATAACATTTCTTAATGGAAACCTCATGGAGGATGTGTACATGACACAACTAAAGGGTTTTGTCAATTCTAAGAATTTTGGAAAGGTTTGCAAGCTTCAAAGATCCATTTATGGATTGAAGCAAGCTTCTCAGAGTTGGAATCTTTTTTTTGATAAAGCAGTCAAAGAGTTTGGATTTATCAAAAATGAAGATGAACCTTGTGTTTACAAAATGGTTAGTGGGAGTGCAATAGTTTTTCTTGTGCTAAATATTGATGGCATATTACTCATTGGAAATGATATTCCTACTTTACAAATTGTTAAAATGAAAGACTTAAGTGAAGCCGCCTATATTTTAGGCATTAAGATCTATAAAGATAGATCTAAGAGGCTTATTGGCCTAAGTTAGAGCACTTACATTGACAAGGTACTAAATAGGTTCAATATGCAAAATTCTAAGAGAGGATTCTTGCCAATGTCTCATGGCATTAGTCTTAGCAAAATTTAGTGTCCAAGGACACAAGATGAGCGAGACCGCATGAGTAATATTCCATATGCTTATGCTATTGGATCCATCATGTATACCATGTTATGCACTTGACCAGATGTCTCATATGCTTTAAGTATAATGAGCAGATACCAGTTAGACCTAGGTGAAAGTCACTGGATAGCAGTTAAGAACATCCTTATGTACTTGAGAAGAACTAAGGATGCATTTTTACTGTGTGGTAGACAAGAGGATGAGCTTGTAAATGGTTACACAGATGCTAGCTTCCAATATGACAAAGATGACTTTTGATTATAGTAAGGTTATGTGTTTTGTTTGAATGGAGGTGCAGAGAATTAGAGAAAATCAAAGAAAGACACCGTTGCCAATTCTATAACAAAAGCTGAGTACATAGCTGCCTCTGATGTAGCCAAAGTAGCTGTTTGGATCAAGAAGTTCATAACTGGATTGGGAGTTGTACTCAGTATATTAGATCCAGTGGGCTTGTATTATGATAACAATGGAGCCATAACACAAGCTAAGGAACCTAGATCACATCAACGATCCAAACACATACTCGGAGCTATCATCTCATTAGAGAAATCATTGAGAGAGGAGATGTGAAGATATGCAGAATACCAACAGATGACAATTTGTTGATCCACTAACTAAGCCTCTTCCATATGCTAAGCATGAGAGTCACACTAGGTCAATGGGTATGAGATACAATATTGATTGGGCCTAGTGCAAGTGGGAGATTGTTAGTGATATGCCCTAGGCCAATTATATAATGGCCACATTTTGACTTTATCATATTTCTATTTTATTAATAAAGAGGTATTTCATATACCACATGCCAAATTTTTGTAAGAAATTAAAAATGCCTTGCTGGATAACTTATTCCAAAGATTATAATAATGTATTTAGCTTTACCAAGTAAAAATACACAAAGTTCACATGATAAGGCATATTTTCCACCAAAAAATTAATTTGTTACTGCAAAATTAAAGATGGAAAAATGTGACCATCTAAAGAAATAATTTATTTAACTTAACAAGGCCTAAATAAATAAAGTAGATAAACAAGATTCCACAAGGATGGAGATTTTGGCAAAATTTTGCTAAAATAAATATGAAAAAGTGTTTCAAAGAAAGGCAATGATGTGCTTTGGTCCATTTCCCCAGAGCAAGGGAAGCCAATTTTTCAAATAAAGGTGTAGGCTAATAATGGGTTTTGACAGGGTTATTTTGGCTTTATCGGCTAAATTTTTTTTGCCTGATAAGTGCTAAAAATGATATATTTTAAGCACTAAATAATTGCATTTAACTATTAGAATTATAAATTTTTATTATTTAAAAGCATATTTTAGGTATAAAATGCATTTAGATTTAGAATAATAGTAAATTATATCATTTTATACATTTTTAATTACTTTTTATACATTTTATATTGCTTTGGCATTGAATTTTGTAGGTTCCTTCATATGGGAATCTATGTTGGAAGGAAAGTAATGAGAGCTTAAAGCTAGGAGCAAATTTGGCCATAGAAAAGGGCAAGAAAATGAAAAATTTGGAGCTTAGAAGTGACACAGTTGTACCACATTATAGACATAGTCGTGTTTGATTCAAACAGAATGCTGGAGACTATTCTGACACAACCATATTTAAGGAGTGACACAGTCTGAAAGATTTTTACATGACATAACCGTGTCACTTAAGCGACACAGCTGTGTCGGTCTGGACTACTTAATTTGGAATGTTGTTTCAGGGTTTTTGGTGAGCTTTATAAATAGAGAAATTTTATTTTTCAGACAGAGACAATAAGAAGGGGTTGCTACCTTATAGAACAACACTCTTTTAGATAAGAATTATTTTATTTTTAATTTTAATTTTCAACTCAAGCCATTGGATTAAAGAACAACAGTTAAGGATTCAAGATAATATTGAGTAAGCTGAAGAAAAAGAGTTTTTCTTCTTCTATTCTCTTACTCTTTATTTATTTAATTCAAAATATGTTATCATTCTTCTTCTCTTATTGTTTTTCTCTAATTTCTATGAGTAACTAAGTAGGTTAGTTAGGGTTTTAATAAACCCGGCTCAATATGACCTAAACCAAATAAATTTTAAATAAAAGGATATGCATTTCATGAGAGTTATTAGACTTAATGCTTTTCATTGGCTTAGCTACCCATTGAATTGAACTAGAAACTAGGATTAGATCGATAGATTAATTCGAGTGAGGAAGGAAATAACAATCTATTAATTCAAATTGATTTAGTCAAGAGACACTTCAATATTAATATTCCATAAAAGATTGGTAAAATAAATTGATTATGATTAGTTATTTGTGCTAGTGAGAGCTAGATAATCACTTAATTATCATAATTGATTAATTGTGAGAGTACTTGAGAGAGACATCACAATATTAAAGACAGAAATGAAATGTTATTCATAATAATCAAGAGTTTATTATCCTTGGAATTAAATAGAGTTGGGGATTTAAACCCCTAACGTCTTTAATCATACATATTTTGAGACAAAATTTTATAGTGTTTTAGATGTAATGTACTTTATCTGCTTATTGAAATTTTCAATAGTTTAGACAAGCAAAATATTAAGAATAGCTCTGTAATTAACACTATCCCCGTGGGAATGATATCTTTTTATATTACTACTTGTACGATTCCGTGCACTTGCAAATTTCGCCCATTAAGTTTTTGGTGTCATTGTCGGGAATAGATTAATTAATATAGAGAATAAATTAACATTGTTTGATTTAGACATTTTATTTCTATTTTTATTTTATTTTTAGTATCGGAAAGCACTTTTCTGTTGTCTTGTTTGTTTGATTTTCAGGCACTCTTGAGAGTGTAGGCACTCATCGAGAATTACAAGGAGAAGGGGTGAAATTCAAATTCTAGTTGATTCAAAAATTGAAAGAACTCTTCATAGGAGACTTAGAGAACAAAGAAACATGATGAACAGAGGAGAGAGTGGAAGAGTTGAAAATGATGGGGTTAATGGGCAAGATCCACTTGTTCGTCAACCAGAAAATCAAAATAGACCAAATGTGCAAAGAACTATGCAAGACTTTGTCAGTCCACATTTACAAGAAGATCAAAATTCTTTTGTCAGACCTACTATAGTAACTAATAACTTTGAAATAAAGCTAGATATTATTCAGATGATCCAGAATTCTCAGTTTAATGGGTTATCACATGACTAAATTTTTGGAGTACTGTTTTACATTTAGAATGAATAGAGTGCAACTAGAAGCAATAAGGTTGATTCTCTTTCCTTTTTCACTCACGAATAGGGCAAAGAGATGGTTTACAAGTTTGCCTCCTAATTCTATCGATACTTGGCAAGAGCTGTATACTGCGTTCTTCAACAAATATTTTCCACCAGCTAAAGTTTTAAAAATTAGGAACGAAATCAATTCTTTCTATCATAGGGAAGATGAAAGCTTTTAAGAATGCTAGGATAGATTTAAGGATTTACAAAGGCAGTGTCCACAACATTTGATACCTACTTGGGATTTAGCTTAATCTTTCTATAAAGGTGTGGATCTTGCAGTTGGAATTAATATAGATGCAGCTGCTGGGGGTAAAATTATGTATAAAACACCTGAACATGCTTTAGAGTTATTTGAAGAAATGGAAAACACACAGAGTCTATGGGCTAATGAGAGAGCTATACCTAGAAAAGGGGGAGCACTCGAGATAGATAGGTTGACAATGATGAATGCAAAGTTAGATGCATTGACGAAGCGAATGGACTAGATGGGATTGAATATGATTTCTTCATCAGCATGTGAATTGTGTCACAGGGGACATCTTACTATTAAATGTCAACTTATGTAGAATTCATCTATGGAGAATGTGAATTATGAGAACAACTTCAATAAAGGGCAGTAATATAATTCCATGTTTGGAAATACTTATAATCCAAGTTGGAGAAATCATCCAAACTTTTCATGGAGTAACAACAACAATCAATGGAGACCACAAGCACCACCAGGGTTTGGAGGTACAAATGTGTAATAACATTAACAAGATAAAGGTTCATCATCTTCTATATCTTCTTGGAAAGCAAAATGGAGAAATTTATGGAGTTGGTGACTGCAAAAATGAATTAGAAAGATGAAGCTACAAAAAGACTTTAGGGAAATTTTGAACAATTTTATCAAGATACTCAGCTTATGTTTAGAAATCATGCATCTTCTATTCATAATCTAGAAGTTCAAGTAAGGCAATTAGCGAATTCATTATCAGCAAGGAATCAAGGGACTCTTCCTAGCAAGACAGAGAAGAATCCTAAGGAGCATGTTAAAGCTATCACCTTGAGAAGTGGAATTGAATTACAACCACCAAAGCAAAAGGTGAACATACAGATAGAAGAGGTTATAGAAAAAGAAATAGAAGAAGCTGAAATTCAACTAGAAAAGGAGGTAGAGGAGGAAAAGCAGAAATAGAAAGTGGAAGTGAAACCATATGAACCACCTGCACCATTTCCACACAGGTTGAAAAAGCAAGAGCATGATCAATGATTTTCAAAATTTATGGAGATGTTCAAGAAATTGCATGTCAACATTCCATTAGTGGAAGCAATTGCACAAATGCTAAAATATACTAGATTCTTAAAGGAACTTATTTTTAGTAAGAAAAAGCTACAAGAATTTGAGACTATTATAATTAGTAAGGAGTGTAGTGCCATAATCTCAAATAAGCTACCACTTAAGAGGAAACATCCAGGGAGTCTTACTATACCTTGTTCTTTTGGCAATTTAGAATTTCAAAAAGCACTTTGTGATTTAGGTGCTTCTATTAATTTAATGCCTTTGTCTCTTTATAGGAAATTTGGACTAGGTGAGGCAAAAGCAACAAACATATGTTTACAACTTGCAAACAGAATTATTAAAAAGATTTATGGAATAGTGGAGGGTGTACTAGTTAAAGCAGAAAAATTTATCTTTCCAATTGATTTGGTGGTACTTGATTTTAAAGAAGATGAAGAGGTACCTTTAATATTAAGTATGCCTTTCATGTATACTGCTAAAGTTATAATAGATGTTTATAAAGGAACTCTTACATTAAGAGTTAGTGAAGAAAGCTATAAGTTCAATATGTATCAAGTTATGAAATATCCTTCTAACTTTGATAATTGCATCAGAGTTGATGTGATTGATGATTGTGTTGATGAAGTCCAATGCTGGAGGTTGGCAAAATTATATGAATTGGAAGATATTGAGAAGTGTTTGCATGTTGATTCTCATGAAGTTGTTAAATCTTTTGAACAAAAATAATCATTTATTTATCATGCATTACCCAAAATATTGAACCTATACCACCTTCAAGAGTAAAACCACCTAGTTTGGATTTATAACCTTTACCTTCACATTTGAGATATACAGTTCTAGGTGAGAATGAAACATTGCCAGTAATTATTTCATCAAAACTTACTAAGGAACAAGAGGAATTATTAGTAAAGTTGTTAAAGAAAAGGATAAAAGCTATAGGGTGGAAAGTTTCAGATATTAATGGAATTAGTCCATCATATTGCATGCATAAAGTATTAATGGAGGATAATCATAAGGCTATAATAGAAAGACAAAGAAGATTAAACCCTAATATGCAAGAAATTGTTAAGAAAGAAATTCTTAAACTTTTAGATGCAGGAATTATTTATCCTATTTCAGATAGTTCATAGGTTGGTCCTATATAATGTGTACCTAAAAAGGGGGGGATGACCATAGTAGAAAATGATGAGAGAGAAGTAATTCCTACTAGAGTAGTTAATGGATTGAGAGTGTGCATAGATTATAGAAAACTTAACAAAGCAACTAGAAAAAATCACTTTCCACTCCTATTTATTGATCAAATGTTAGAAATATTTCCAGACATGCATTTTATTATTTTTTAAATGGTTACTCAGGTTATAATCATATAGCAATAGCTCCTGAAGATCAGCATAAGACAACATTTACTTGTGCTTATGGAACTTTTGCATAAAGGAGAATGCCTTTTGATTTATGTAATGCACTAGCTACATTTTAAAGATGTATGATGGCTATTTTTGTTGATTTAGTTGAAGAGATAATGGAAGTATTTATGGATGATTTTTTTGTTTATGGCAATTCTTTTAACCATTGTCTTTTGAATTTAGATAAAGTTCTTAAAAGATGTGAAAACACAAATTTAGTTTTGAATTGGGAAAAATGTCATTTCATGGTAGAAGAAGGCATTGTATTAGGTTATAAAATTTCAAATGAAGGAATAGAGGTTGATAAAGCAAAAATTGATATCATAGAAAAATCGCATTATCCAACTAATGTAAATGTGTGAGAAGCTTTTTGGGACATGCAGGTTTTTACATACGCTTTATCAAAGACTTCTAAAAAATATCAAAACCTCTATGTAAGTTACTTGAAAAAGATACACCATTCATATTTACGGATGAATGTAAAATTGCTTTTGACAGGTTAAAAAGAGCATTAGTGTCAGCACCAATAATAGTGGCACCAGATTAGAATTTACCATTTGAATTGATGTGTGATGCTAGTGATTATGCTATAGGAGTTGTACTTGGGCAAGGAAAGGATAACAAATTGCATGTTATTTATTATGCAAGTAGAACACTCATAGATGCTCAGCTAAACTATGCTACTACAGAAAATGAGATGTTAGCAATAGTATTTGCATTTGATAAATTTAGATCATATCTCCATAGGTTAAAAGTATTGGTTTACACAAATCATTCAACATTGAAATAGTTATTAGCAAAGAAGGATCTTAAAACTTGACTTATTAGATGGGTGTTATTATTACAAGAATTTGATATAGAGATTAAGGATAAAAAAAGGGTGAAAGAATGTATTGGTAGATCATTTATCAAGATTAGAGTTAGATGATGACATGGAAAAGAGCATAGAACCAATCAGAGAATTATTTCCAGATGAGATGTTATTTGTTATGGGGATAAAAAAACACCCCATGGTTTGCAGACATTGCAAATGTCTTAGCTATAGGAAAGCTACGTTTAGGGTTAACTACTCAACAAAGGAAGAAGCTTGTCTATGATGTAAGAGCTTATCTTTGGGAAGAACCATTTGTATGGAAGTTATGTAATGATAGTATGATTAGAAGATGTGTGGCTAATGAAGATACTCAATCAATTTTACATCATTATCATGGATTGAATTGTGGAGGTCACTTTGGATATCAACGGACAACTTCTAAAGTGTTAGAGAGTGGAAACTATTAGCCAACAATTTTTCAAGATGCAAACCTTTTTGTTCAAGCATGCGATATATGTCAAAAGAGTGGAAACATGACCAAGAGGGATGAAATGCTACAAATAAACATTCTAGAAGTTGAAATCTTTGATGTTTGGGGCATTGACTTCATGGGACCATTTCCATCCTCTGAACGTAACAAATATATATTAGTATGTGTTGATTATGTTTCAAAATGGGTTAAATCACAAGCTTACAACACTAATGATGCAATAATCCGAAAGAAGCATTTTGAAATAGGAGAACAAGTTATACTCTTCAACTCTATATTAAGATTGTTTCCAGGAAAATTGAAGAAAAGATGGTTAGGACCTTTTAAAGCAATTCAAACTTTTCCATTAGTGGTAGTTGAATTAATGAATGCTTTAGGAGATAAGTTTAAGGTTAACGGTCATAGATTAAAGAAGTACCATGGGGCAAAATTGATGCATTCCATCAAGTTGCCTACTTGAAGGATATCAATGCACAATCCAAGCCATGGTCAAGCTAATGACCTTAATAAACAAGCGCTTCTTGGGGGCTTAACCAACCTCTATAACTTAGTTTTTATTTCTAATTTTATTATTTTTCATTTTTTAAAATATTTTTAATTCTTTTATTAGTTCATGCTATTTTGCAGGAAAATTGTATGCTTTAATACAACCAGATTGAGAGGAAAAGAAAAGGATCAACAAGGGCAAATGAAAAAAAAGGCTATAAGTTTTATAAATTATAGTAATTATGCAATCATCGTTTGAATTTTTGTGAAATGTTATGTGCTTATAAACATGAGTTTATGATTATTGTGCATCAATGAAATTACAATTTATAGGAGCAAAGGAGTGATTAATAAAATATTACTGGATTATAGGTTTGACAAAAAGAAGAAAAAAATGAATCAGGGATCAGACACAACTATGTCACTTAAGTGACACAGTCGTGTCCCATTATTAACAATTTTAATATTTTTTTAGACAAAACTATGTAACCTCGATGACATAGCCATGTCAGACTGGTGAGTGATTCTGTTTGAATTTGCAAATCAGGTACAACTATGTCATATGAATGACACAACTATGTCATTGATTTTTAAATTTTTGCACGAACTTCAACATAACTGTCTCGCTTGTGAGACACAGTCACATCATGTGATTGCATCATATTATGCTTGTTTCCTTTTATAAAAATCTTCAATTTCCTTTATTAAATCAACTCAAAATTACCTATAAATTCATCATATCACCATTTGAGACTTTAGAAAACTTAGAAAACCCTAGCCCCCTTTTGCAAAACCCTAGCCCCCTTTTGCAAAACCCAATCAAAATCAAAACAATTTTCTTTTTAATCCATAACAAAGATGAGACCAAAGAGTTTTGCTTCAAAGAAAGTTAGTCCTCCTCCTTCTAAGAGAGCAAGAACAAGGCACAGAGGGAGTTCAAAAAATCCATAAACTCAAAAAGAACAGATAGAGGTGACTCCATATCCAATAAATATGCATTTTGCAAGTGAAGTTCTTAGAAAAAGGTATGAAGATGTTAGGCATAGAAAAATTCAACCAAATAAATACATGAGTAAATCAAATTTAGAGTAGTATGATTGTTTGAAGAGGTTAGCATGTATCTAAGAAGAATGGGTTGGGAGCAATTCATGATGAAAACCTATCCTACATATGCTAGAATGACTTGTGAATTTTTAAGTTCTTTTAAGTTTGATAATGAAGCCAATAAACTATTCTTTAGGTTGGGGAATAAATTTTTTGATATGCGCATGTTTGAATTAAACAAAGTGCTAGGTTTTCCTAGTGGTCACCCTGCAAACTTAGAATTCAATAGAGATGAATTTTGGAGGGGGATCATAGGGCAAAGAGAGGTGTTTTATAATCCTAAATTAACTAAGGAATAAAAAATCATTTCTCATGCACTTTGATATGTTCATAGATTGATGGCTCATACTATTTTTGGAAGAAAGGAAGGTGATGCGGTTGTGACAAAAATAGAGTTAATAATTTTATTTTGTATGGTGAATGATATCAAGTTAGATATATGTCATACCATTGCCCTTAAACTAAAAGACGTTGCAACCAAATACTCCTCCATAATCAAGATTGGTGGTATAGTAACGACAATTGTCGAATACTATGGATTTGATTTATTTAGATGGGAGTATAACAAGGTAAAAGGAACTAATATGATAGGCATTAATATGATGCAATCTATGGGCCTTTTTTAAGATGTGAATGGCAATTAGAGGCTTGTGAGAAGAGTTATGGAACAAGCACATGGTCAAGCTCAAGGCCAATAGCAAATGGAGGTGCAAGAAGAAGAGGAAGAGGAGGTAGAAGAAGTAACGTTAGAAGGGATGGCAGAAAGAATAGATAACTAGGAATTGCAAGCAGGTGCTTTGGATGTCAATATAGAGAGATTGACAAACGAGGTTAAAGCACTTAATCACAACCTCATGACATATTTCCAAATACAAGGCTTCGAGCTTCTACAAGATCCCTCCACTCCTCCCGAATGATAAATGAAAGAAGAAAATGTTGTTTTTCATTTAATTGCATGAACTATTTAGTTTTTGTTTTAAGTTTCGAGTATTTTTATATTTTGAACTTTGGTTGTTTAAGTTGTGGAATGCTTGCTTTAATATTTTTGGTTTTATATTTGCTATTTATATTTAGGTTGTAAGGATAATTTTAATTTTAAATTTCAGTTCTTTGTGTGTTTAATCATGTTCAATTCATATTTTGTGTTGGAGGAGAAAATGTGAATATGATTAAATAGGTATTAGACCTTTCAATTTTGCAAAATGAGGTTATTTTTGGTTAAATCAAGTTAGAAATATTTAAACATGTTAATATTGACTTGTGAGAATAATTGAATTGAATACAGAAGATGTGAATAAGTGAAAAACACATATTGTCTTTCTGCGGCAAAATTCTACATATCAGATATAGTCGTGTCGAATTTTGACACAACTGTGTCACTTTCAAAAAAACTGCAGAACATAGCTCAGACATAGTTGTGCCATTCATGTGACATAGCTATGTCGACCTGTACATAGCACACACCAATTTGATTTCTTTAAAACCTGATTTTTAATGGCCTTTTATTTTCAATAAATTTTCATTTTTCAAAAATTTTCAAGAATCTAAAAATAATTTATTTTTTTCCTAATAATAGTGGGTCAATATATATCCTAAATAATTTAATTAGGAATATTTTCCTTTTTAATATTAAGTAAATAGGAATTTTATTTTGACAATTTAATTTTTCTTTTTCAAATTAGGGTTTTTATTTCTATTTTTATTTCCTTTCCTTAAATTTTTAGGAATCCCCAAGGTTAAATGGTATATATCTCTCTAAAATCCTGCATGAAGAAGCATTCATATTATTATTATTATTAATTTTAAGTGCTTTATTTCAATTATTTGCTCTAAGAATTTTTTTTTTTTTGTAGAAATTGCTAACATGTCTTTTGGGAAGAAGAGCAAATTATCAATGGGTGGTGAGAAGAACATGCAAAGAAGTGCAAGAATTTATGATTTGACAACAAGATTTGATGCTTTCTTTCCCATCCATTCGGAAGAAGAAGTTGAAAATTTTCTTTCTCTTTGAAAGCGTGAGTTTAAGCTTCCTAGTTTTTTTTATTATGATGTGCTTTATGAAGTCGGACTTGAAGAAGATATTCAACTTTGGTGTGATCAAATAGGCTGGACAAAATTTGCTACTTTAAAATATGATACATTTTATGAACTTACAATTGAATCCTACACTACATTCAAAATAATTAACAAAAAGGAACAAATTTATGCATGTAGATTCTTTGGTAAGGAATATAGATTTGATTATGCTATCATATCTAAAATATTTGGGTTTCTTGAGGGAGGATATGTCAATCCTCCTAATGATTTTAATGCTAAAGGATTTTAGAAGGTAATTACAAATAATGAGACTTTTGGTGTAGGAGAAGGTATGCCGAGTGGATTCATTCAAGACCATACTAATAATGCATAAATTCATGGCATATAATATTTTTGGAAGACATGATAGCTCTAGGATAACTATAAGTGAATTATTCACATTATGGTGCTTATATTCTAACACTCGAGTTTTGAGTATACACTTTGTTTTCCAAACTTTGAGTCATGTAGTGCATTCAAGGAAGGCAGCTATCTCAATGGGACATATAGTCACGGGATTGGCAATGTACTTTATAAATAGAGATTCAGGCACATGTGGTTTTAGAAAACATTGCCAATCCCGTGACTATGTGTCCCATTGAGATAGTCGCCTTCCTTGATTGCACTACATGGCTCAAAGTTTGGAAAACAAAGTGTATACTCGAAACTCGCCTTCCTTGATTGCACTACATGATCTGTGGGTGTTTTTGTTCCATCTTCGCTTCCATCAACTGCATCTCATTAGATGGGAGTTAATTTCTTTTGTATTTTAATTTATGTTATTTTCTTTTATATTTAAAACTTTTGCATTTAATTATTTACATAAAAAGGGAACCATGCATCTTATGCATATTTAATTTTTATTTTATTTTTAGTTTTAATTTAATTTTAATTTTTTTAGCATATAGATTATCTTTTTAGGATTCATTTGCATAACACTTAAGAATTTGTAACTCATTCATGTGATGAATGAGGTTCATTATGCGATTGCTTCCTTAAAAAAGTGCAATAATCTCCTATTAATGCTTTATTTTAATTTGTTAAACTAGAGGAATAAATTGTAGTTAAGGATTTTTGAACTTTAATGAACTTAATGCTTACTTTCTTATTGAGTGATTGAACTTAGATTCTTGATGTTATAGAAAGATGATTGTTGTTGGTAGATTCTTTTATGCTTTGAAACCAAAATAAAAAAAGTGAGATGGAGCGTTAAATGCACTCACTAAATAAATTGCTTAGAGTATGCTTTGAAGTGAATTATATTTGCATAAGCTCTATCTACTCCTATGCTCTAATATGAGTATGAGTATCCAAAAGACCCTTTAAAGGTATCCATATTGAGTAATACGAGAAAGGTGGGGGGATCACTATAATTAGGAAACCTATATAAGTAATTAAATAAAAAAAAAAGGAACCTTGCATGTTGAGAATGTGACTAACTACAAACTAGAATGGTCTTTCGTTACTTTTGTTTTTCTCTAAAATCAATAGTTTATTTTTATGAATTCAATAAGAAAGTTTGCTCTTCACACGGTAACCTTTATATGCTTGACCTCGGTTTATTGTTTTCATTTTCAAATTATTAAGGTTTGTATTAATGGAAGATTAGAGTGGTTGTTCAAAGAAGTTAGCTAATGAGTTTTATTTATTATATGAATGAGGTTTGCTTGAGGACAAGCAAAAGCTCAAGTGTGGGGGAGTTGATAAGTGCTAAAAATGATATATTTTAAGCACTAAATAATTGCATTTAACTATTAGAATTATAAATTTTTATTATTTAAAAGCATATTTTAGGTATAAAATGCATTTAGAGTTAGAATAATAGTACATTTATCATTTTATGCATTTTTTATTACTTTTTATACATTTTACATTGCTTTGATATTGAATTTTGTAGGTTCCTTTATATGGGAATCTATGTTGGAAGGAAAGAAATGAGAGCATAAAGTTAGGAGCAAATTTGGCCATAGAAGAGGGTAAGGAAATCAAGAATTTGGAGCTGAGAAGTGACATAACCGTGTCACATTACAAACACAACCGTGTTTGATTCAAACAAAATGTTGAAGACTGTTCTGACCAGCCATGTCAGGGGAGTGACACAGTTGTGTCAGAGAGCTACACTCTGAAAGATTTTTACACGACACGATTGTGTCACTTGAGCGACACAACTGTGTTGATCTGGACTACTTAATTTGGAAAGTTGTTTTAGGGTTTTTGGTGAACTCTATAAACAGAGAATTTTTATTTTTTGGATAGAGACAATAAGAAGGGGTTGCTACCTCATAGAACATCACTCTTTTAGATAAGAATTATTTTATTTTTAATTTTAATTTTCAACTCAAGCCATTGGATTGAAGAACAAGAGTTGAGGATTCAAGACAATATTGAGCAAGCTGAATAAAAAGAGTTTTTCTCCTGCTATTCTCTTACTCTTTATTTATTTAATTCCGAATATGTTATCATTCTTCTTCTCTTGCTGTTTTTCCCTAATTTCTATGAGTAACTAAGTAGATTAGTTAGGGTTTTAATGAACCCGACTTAAAATGAACTTAACCAAATAAATTCTAAATAAAAGGATATGCATTTCATGAGAGTTATTGGACTTAATGTTTTTCATTGGCTTAGCTACCCATTGAATTAAACTAGAAACTAGGATTAGATCGAGAGATTAATTTTAGTGAGGAAAGTAATAACAATCTATTAATTCAAATTGATTTAGTCAAGAGACACTTCAATATTAATATTCCATAGAAGATTGCTAAAATAAATTTGTTATGATTAGTTATTTGTGCTAGTGACAGCTAGATAATCACTTAATTATCATAATTGATTAATTGTGAGAGTACTTGAGAGAGACATCACAATATTAAAGATGCTTCGAAATAAAATGCTATTCATAATAATCAAGAGTTTATTATCCTTAAAATTAAATTGAGCCGGGGCATTTAAACCCTAATGTCTTTAATCATATATATTTTGTGATAAAATTTTATATTGTTTTAGATTTAATTTACTTTTTTTGCTTATTGAAAATATCGATAGTCTAGACAAGCAAAATATTAAGAGTAGCTCCGTAATTAACACTATCCCTGTAGGAATGATATCTTTTTATATTACTACTTGTACAATTTCGTGTGCTTGCGGATTTCACCCATCATTGCCTAAAAATTAAATTATGAGGAGAATTCGTGATAAATCTCTATGATTTATCCAAGAGTTTTAATTAGAATTCAGGTGAAGACAAGCCCAAATTTATCTTGGCCAATTCATGTTGAGGATGCAAATTTGAAAATTAAGAGGATAAATTTTGATAGAATATTGTGTAAACATTGAGCCTGGTGAAAGTGCATGAATAGTTGGTAGATCATAAGAGAAAGAAAGCCGATAAGATAAATACACAAAATTTTTGACTAAAGAGCAAGTAAATTTATCCAAAATGACAATGAGAATTTCTTGGAGCAAAGTGACTACAAATGCACAATCAAAATTATATTTTCTCAAAAATAAAAGGCCATAAGAAATATTTCTCTAAGAAATATGCACTAGAATTCTAAAGGCATTACTGGTCTATCAAATACTCATAAAACAGGGTGAGGCACAATGCAAATACATGATTCATCTTTGTCCAGGGAAATGCAGGAAAATAAAGAAAAGTAGATGAATAAATTTTCAAAAAACAAATATAAAAGTAAGAAAGATGTTCTTACACATGTTTTTTGGAGAATCCCTAAGAAAATGCACAAAGAACATGATTTATTGGCTAAATAATGAAGGGTTTTAAATGCAACAAAAGACAGCTAATAATTTGTGTTTATCTCTAGAAAAGATAAAGCATGTTTGCTAATTTTTATGTAAAGACTAAAGAAGTTTTGAATCCTTAAATGCACTTACCAAGAAATGTTAAAGAGGGAAAAGCGTGTTATTGCCAAAATAGAACAGCACATACATGGTTTTGGTGAAAGATATTTGGTTAAATATTGAATTCTAAGAAATTTTGGTGAACCGTTTGGAAATTAGTGAAGTTTGATAAATTTCCAAGTTACATGCACAGAAAAAATTGTTTTGGTAATTCATTGCTAAAATAAATCAGTTAAAAAGAAAACCATGCTTGGCTTAAATAATGAAATAATAAATTTGGCCTTACAAAGAAGTTTAGCTTAGGAAAATTAAATGTTTAGTGGCCAACCAATTTAAGGACAAATTTTTAATTATCAGACTTCTGAATTGTCCTTGAGTATTGGTAAAGTAATGCTAGTTGGAACACCTATCCTAAATCCTTGACAAAAGGAAGAATCAAGGCCAAGTTTTAAGCATTGCATTGATTAAGGCAAATGTTGGCGTTTTAACCATGTTATTATTTTGGCATTTGCTAAAGTAAATTTTGGTTAATTTTTGCCTAGAAACTTTGGGTTATAATGTATTAACCAAAGCAAGCAATAAAAGGGACATGAAAGAGTATCCGAATTTTATTAAATTTCTACACAAAAAATTAATAAATTCATATTAGATTAACAATGTGTTGTTCAAACTAATTGCCACAAGGAAAGGTCATTAGCCCAAAATCATGGAACAACATTAAAGCATCAGATGCTTAAGATTACATTATCCAAGTAATAGATAGCAAAATAATTTTGGCATGAAAAATGCCAAAAATGGAATCCGGATTAAAGAAATTCAATTTGCAAGAGCAAAGATTGAACTTAACAAATTTTTGTAAATTCATGAGCCAAAATTGTTTAATATTTTTTGCTAATATATATTCTCAAAATAAATGCACATAACCACCTCAGAGCACTAATAGAAGCATTGATAGTTCTTGTAAATAGTTGGGAATTCACCCAAAAAATGTTAAAATTATATATTTCGGCTGGTCAAAATAATCACAAACAAATTCCATTTCATCAAGAGCAAGGAAACCATGCCTCATCCTCAAGGAAATCTCCAAATAATAATCACAATATCCACATAATTTATGAAACAATAATTCAAGAATAATTAAAAATTTGGCAAGAGAAAATCAAATTACCTTGTTTAGATTTTCTCGAATAAACTTTTAATTGAAGTTGTTGTGATTTAGCTTGAGGAAATGCCTTAGAAAAATTAGCAAAATTAGTTAAAGAGGCAGTGTCATTGGTTGCGGAGGAGGCAACATCGTCGGTTGCAAAGGAGACAGTTGTTGTACGCGGCTTGGTGATGATGGCAAGCTGTTGTGCGCAGCTGGAGCGGGTCACGATCTGCTATGCGTGACTTGATGGTAGCAAGTTGTTGCTCCACGATAGTAGCTGACGACAACGACTGAGTGGTGATCTTCAACAAAGGGGTAGTAAGGTCTTGAGTTTGAAAATTTTGGTGAAAGCAAAATAGAAGAAAAAGAAAAAAAAAGAAAGAAAAAATAATAAATAAATAATTTTTGTTGGGAAAGTAAAAGCTATGGGTATTGTGAAAACTTTTAAAAATTAAGGAGAGTATGGTAGATTTTAGGCAACTAATTGAATGGGTGTTTGAAATTTGAAAATAATTTGGAGACATAGAAGAAGAAAGTGGAGAATTTGAAGAAGAAACACTGCATTTTTCTTGGGGAATTCGGAAAATTAACAAGCAATTAATTGATCGGCTCTCATTAATTTTTGCAAAATTTGAATTTGAATTTTTTGTCAAAGATGAGGAAGAACTTGGTTGAGCTTGAGAGCTTGGGGAAGTGTAGGAAATTTCATAATAGCTTGCAGCCCATTTTTGTTGCTCTGATAGAAATTGTTGATGTCTGTACTTGGCTTGTTTTGAGGACAAAAAGTGAAAATTTTGAGAAGAGAGTTTAAGCTACATAAATATCAGCCATTATTTTAAATGTAAATTACCTTTGGGTTTGACCCAAGCTAATTATATGCAAGGGGCATTATTTGTGCCATATTTAAAATTTTGGCTGACCATTAAATTTATGACTAAATTTGATTTAATTAAAATTTGGAAGCTCAAAATAAGTGAAAAGCCCAGCCCATAACTAGTGCAACTTAATAATTAAGGCAGAAAAAGATTCTGGAGATGGAGACAATTGTTCAGAAACTGCTTGGGGAAGAAGGCCACGTTTGAGAAGTTACGTGAATTTATTTCCCCAGGAACGAAAGATTCTTGAGATGGAGAATTAATAAGGGGAAATAAATTCTGCAACTATAAAAGGATACAGAATGATATAAGGAATCACCAACAATTCACCAACACAACACAGACAATCAATCATTTTCAATCATTATCAACAATTATCATCAACCAATCATTGTCAACACTTTATTTTGTTTTTCTTTTAGCTATTCAATACTTAAGCTTGTAGTCAATTTCATCCGAGCAAAATTTCTCTTTGTCAACAATCATTTAAATTTATAAAGTTTTTGTTGAAATCCAAACAAATTGTGGTAAATGAGTTTGAGAATCCATAATTGTCTCAAAAGAAGTTAGGATTTTTACTTTGAGGAAATAATCCTCTGGCACGCTAGCATACCTGCAATCTTTTTGCGCACCCCAAAAATTGGAGAAACACCTTCAATAATAAAATTGTCATATAATACACTTTTTCAATAGCTATGGTATTGTTATTGTTATTTTATGATATATATTATTTGTATTAATTTTTCATAAAAAATATAATAATTGTATCATATATTAGAGTGTGCTATAAAAATTTTGATAAAATTTGTATAGTAAAAAATAATGAGAAATAAAACTATAAAAAATTATTTAATTTTATAATAAAATAATAAAATGGTTTATAGTTTAATAGTTTAATTGAATTATATTTTTATTTATTTTTTAAATAAAAAAAAAACAATCTTCAAACTGAATCAAACCAAAAATTTTAATCTAGAAAAATATTGATTTTCAAACCGAATTAAACTAAAAAATTTAATTTTTAAATTGAGCTGAAACAATTTCGAAACTTTAATTTTTAAACTTTTCAATATTTTAAAGTAATTTTAGAGAATTGCATTATTGGGACCGAACCGAGCCGGGTTCAACCCACGGTTGCGGAAACCTCACAGGACTTGTAACGGGCACGGAAGGTAGGCAAAATTCGGATCCATCGCGCTGCCAATTCCTATATATTGACACAGGCGAAGCGAAGTCCAACAAAAAAAAAAGACATAAGCATGGCGCAGGTTCTGAACCTAAACTCTTTGAGGTCTTGGAGTCGAGCAGAATCAAATGGTCTGCGCTTTTACAATACGGAAAGTGGGAAACAACACGGTTGGGTATCTTTGCAGCAGCAATTGAAGTGCAAGGCCAAGTTCACATGCCTTTTTTCAGGCCATGGCAACAGCCGTAGAGAGGTACTTAAAACTCTTTTTTCATTCTATTTGTGCTCTTTGTGCTTTTCTTTTAATAAGAAATAGTTTAAATGCCATTTTCTCAATCTAAATAAAAAGGTTTCTTTGAAATATTTTATTGTTGGTTTGCACAAAGCAAATGTTTAATTTTGCACTGATTTTGTTGGCTTGCTTCAAGTTCTTGGAAGAACTTTCTCATTTTGTGATTTAGATTTGGTTTTGTATTCTTAATGGTGATGATATGATGTTATGAGAGCATATGAACAAAATTTCTTTCTTTTTTGGTGTAGCTTTTTTTTTTTTTTTTTGTGAAATTTTTGTACTTTCTGAGACTCCTTGAAATTGCATTTAGAATTATTCAACCATAAGGCATTAGGCACCCATCAGAGTTGGATCTGTTACAATCTATTTCAAGTTTTCAATTTTGTCCCTATGCAAAACTTTAGTGCTTTTCTTCTTTTAGCTTAGCTTCATACATAGAGTTGCCTGTTTGGTGGCTGATACTCCGTTGTTAGTGGTAGACTATCCTGCTGAAAGGTATGAAAGGCAATTCTGATTCTTATTTTCTGAGTCATCAAGGTTTTTGTTTATTATGAACATGAAAGGAAGATGATTTAACAAAGGTATAAATTTGGAAGTTCATAGAATTTTTGGGAGGTATCTGTAGAAAACCTGTACTTTACATTGGAGACAGCTGTTGGGGCTTTTATGGCTCTTTTGTCCATGGATAGGTTCCTGCCCTAAACCCTAACAGAGCTGAGCTTTTCGAGAGGAGGAAAACTTAACTCTAATTAATGATTGGAAAAGGTTTTCCTCTTCGTAAACCTCAAACGAAGTGTTGGTTTAAAGGTAAGTATCTTTTTTTCTGTTGTATTTTGCATCATGAAGGTGCATTTTCCTAATTAGTATTTAGTTTTCTTTAGTATTTTGCAATTGATATCATCTTCTTCACTTCATTCTACGAGGGTTCATAGATATGTTTAATGCAGATTGGCTGGGCATTTGGTTTAGGGGTGTTTCTCTATTAGTAGAGCTTGAGGCTCTTGCATTGCTACACACACATATGTATTGAGTATTTAAATTTACCGCGAGGGCATTTTTCCCAAGTATTTTCTTCTCTAATTCTCTGTCTCTTCTTTTCTTCCCATTTCTGCTGCTCCTGTATATTGGATAATATCCACAATGCATAATAAATTCTTCTCCAAGTCGTCTTTTCCTAGCCATATTTCGACCTAAAAAGCTCTTTATTGGTTGATTAACTTCATGTATCCTCACCCCTAATGACCAGAATTGATTTTTTAAAATTTTCAAATATTGCAGCATAATTCTTTCTTTTCTACTGCAGTTCTTTATCTGAACTTTGACATAAAATTAAGTGATCCTGATTACTTGTGTATTAGGCAATTTAAGGCCATGACTTGTGTATTATATTCTTGTGCTGTGAAAATAGTTGGGACATTACAATAAGATATGACCATAAATTAGCCTAAATGCTGGAAATTTAGTTGACTGAGGTGGTTGGTAATGGTTTCTTTGAATCAATGAAATCATAATCAGTTCCCAATTCCTCCATGTTGTTTGGAACTGTTTAGAAGATTTCATGTTTTCTGCTCACTGTTTTTTGAGTTTTTCATGGGAAATGACAGAAAGAATTAACTTAACTTTTGCTGTTTGAATTTTTCATGGGAAATGACAAAAGGAATTAAGAGAACTTAACTTTAGATGCATATATATATATATATATATATACATATATATAACCTTTTATTATCTGTGGTGCAGGACCAAGCTAGGAAAGCATTAGAAAGTGCACTTGGAGGAAAGAGAAATGAATTTGAGAAATGGAATGAGGAAATTAAGAAGAGAGAGGAAGCAGGTGGTGGAGGAGCTTCTGGTGGAGGGGGTTGGTTTGGATGGGGTGGACGATTCGGCTGGTCAAATGGTGACAATTTTTGGGCAGAAGCACAACAAGCAGGTCTGGCCATCCTAGGTATTGTTGTTATGGTAAGAATTTTCTTGTTGAAATTCTCAAATTTATAAGATGCTATTATGTAATTAAACAGTCTCTCACTCACTCCCTCCCTTCCTCAATGATATTATTTTGCATTACAGTATCTTGTGGTTGCAAAAGGTGAAATGATGCTTGCAGTCATCATCAATCCTGCATTGAATGCTTTGCGAGGAGCAAGAAGTGGGTTTACTTTCATATCATCGAGAATCTTGAAAAAGACATCTCTAGATTCTCTTGCTGAATTTGTTGATACATCAAAGAAGGAGGTTTTTATTCAGGCATCTGCTAAAGAGAGAGTCTTGAGAAAATGGGGTGGTGATTGATTGGTTCCTTTCAGGTTTGAATATCATCTCATAATTCATCCCTCCTTTTGTTGCCAGTGTGGCAATTGTCAATACAAATCAAGCTTTTGAATGCATTTTTAACTTGAGAATACTGAGTGCGCTGCGTAGTGCTTATGTTGTAAGAGTAGCTCAATTCCATTATTTGTCTCGTTTATTTTCAAAATGTTAAAATATTCTGGTTACTTGAATTTTTTAGAAGGAATCATCCCTAGATGGGGATGCGGCTTTGAAGTTTGAACTTAAGCAAAAATTTCATTTTTCAGCCAGCATTACAACATTTGTATAATAATATGGAGGCTACGCTGGGCATAGTAAAGTTATTAGAGTGTGTGTGTGTGTATATATAGTGAGGTGGAGGCGAGGCTCAAACTTGAGACCAGCAGCCTCTTCACAAGTTCTTCATTTTCAGTGTCGTCATGAGTAGCCAATTGAGTAGGAGCTACACTTTCATCAAGAACCTTTCCATTTATAAGGGTTATGACCTTACATTACTCTTTCGGGTTGGTCTCCATATGGCTACCCTTAAGGTCTTTCGTCAATAATCTTTGCTGGTTACCCGACTTGATTTTCTAAATTACGAATAGCCTCTTGATTTTGGAAGCATGTTCCAGTTGCATTTATAAATTTGCTCATCATGTCTTCCAAACTTGGCTTCTTCTCAACACCTTATTAGAATCTAAGAGGTGGTTTTCTTAGAGCTTGATGAGAGATCCACAAAAAGTTTGGATGATTTCTCCACCTTTTGTTATAGGTATTGCTGTAGGGGTTGTTTTGTTGCCTTTGGTAGTTGTTCATATATTCTACTAACTCTGTAGGTCTTGCAATAGTGTTACCTTATTGGCAATCAACATTTATGCATCTACCTTGAAAAGTCAAAAAATAGCATAGTTATTAAAGGCGCAAGGCGCAGATGCGCGCCTTTTCGAAGTGAGGCGCAAAAAAAGTACATATAATAAGGCTAATAAGACTCATAAGATAAAAAATTTATAAAATCATGTTCTAGACATTAATATTTTATAAATTTAAAATAAAATGCATCCACAAATGACAAACATATACTTATCATATTTTATAATACATAATAAGCACTAAATAGAAAAAAAAGTTTGAGAAATATGAAAATTTACGATGTTAAAACAAATTATTACATTAATTTAATTTAATTTAATTTAATTTACATTACTACATTAATGTTAAAACAAATTACTACATTTAATTTAAATGTCCACTTCTTCATGAATTAATTTAATTTACATTCTAAAATTTAAGATGTTAAACTTGAAACAAATTACTATAGTTCAAAAAAAAAA